>JAYJMB010045249.1:0-30949 GCA_036873735.1 Pouteria campechiana
TATAATTCTTGTGGATTAGTATGTTGTATACAGGATAATGGTGGTAAATTAGGGGAGACTCTGTCAAAATTTCCTCTAAATTTACCACTAGTAACGCTCCAGGAAGGAGGGGCATTACACTACCCTATGGTGTAAGTCTAAGAGACTAGCTTTTAGATTGGTCATCCTATTGTAAAGAAGCTCTAAGTGTGAGAGAGGGATGGTTGGTTAGTTTTGTGGTATCTGCTAAGTGGTTTAAGAAGGTGGAGGTTCTACTACTGCTAAGGTTTCTTCTCTCAATGATTCTCTTCTTATTTCATCCTCTCTTCTTATTTCTTCTACCCATGAAGTTTCTTCTTCTCTTGTTGTCTCTTCTTTTGTTATTGAGGGGATGACTCCTTCTTCTCCCCTAGCAGACTCTTGTCTTCTTTCTTCTTCTTATTCTTCTTTTCTTTCTTCTCTCATTCTCTTAACTTACTCAGCCTTCCTTGGCTTCTCAGAAGTCCATCCATCTGAGGTTTTTGTAAAGCTAATTTTCTTCAATGCGACTTCATTTACCATATCAATTGTTTTAAATTTCTCTCCTTCTTCAGCTGACAGATCTATTCTAACACTTAGAAATTTTGATAGAATTGTTCCATAAGGGAGTGGATATCTCGATGTGGTCTTGACTAAATACAAATGATCTATAGTAGTTTGGCCAAGTCCACCTTTTTTCTATTCTTCATTGCCCAAAGAATTTTTGCATCTTTTTTCAAATATTTGATCTCTTTCTCCTATCTTTAGGTGAATGTTGTTTATGATAAGGATGTGGGCCAATTTGAGATTCAAGTCTAAGTGACTTGCATGAAGGTAATTCTCTTTTCCTCAACTACCATCCCTGCCAGTTCTGAAAACAAATCATTTCTTGTTGAGGGCCATTCAATTCCATCTTCCTTAACATTATGTAGACCAAAATTTTCTCTAATGCAATAAGCAGATGGGTTTACTTCCACTTCAACTATCCATGATTTGTGTGTATCTAGTTTGTAGTTGCTAATCAAAGCCTTCACCATCCTAGGGCAGCATTTGTCCCTATAACTTAAGAAATTTGCCTAACCAAGTTAATCCATCTACATACTTCCAGGTTCAACTTCCTTTCTCCAAATATATCAAAATAGAAGACTCTTCCTTTTACAACTTTCTTATTCTCATAATGTCTCAAATAACAATCATAAGCAGACTCTTTATTGTTAAAAATTACCTCTAAGGTCTCATCATTGAATCTGCCTCTTTGGATGGGCTCACTTCCTCCAGTTCTTCTCTTCCTCTTCTTCATCTAGATTCAGTGGATGTAGATACTGCTAACATGCTTCTTCCCTTCATTCTTGCCATTTACAGCAATTGGGTTTTAGGGATTGAAGGGTTTTTGGAGAAAATGAAGTTTTAGAGGTTTTTTGGTGGTGAGAAAATGGAGTCTGAGAAAAAGAAATGAGGTAGTAAAGATTTAAATGAGTGTGGGGAATAAAATGAGCACAATTTTGATCTAAGGGCTCTGAAATAAGGTTTCAGACTTATAGGATAAGAGTTTCATACAATCTGAAATGAGGATTTTGGAGTGATCATGTTACTCCTAGGGTTTTAAGGTTTCTAATGGTACGATAGTGTAATGCCCGACACTATAACGCCCTGCACACCCACTCTATGCATTTTTGCCATCTTGTAGATTGTTCTCTATTGGGGCCTATGTGAGATTCTACCCTTCCCATATTCTTAAGGAAAATCTTCCCATAACCCCATAATTTCCTTATTCTTGAGGGAACTTTTGCCAAAACTTAAATGTTTCCCCCATGGTTTCCGTATGAATCCATACCACTTTTACCCAAAAATCACTATTTATAGCTCACATGAAACCCTAGGTGACATAAAAACCCAAATTCGGATGGGAAAAAGCATCTTACCATGGAATCCAAGTTTAGCTTTTGTCCATAGATAATAATCAAAGTCCAAATCACCCATTAGCTCCTTCTAATTGCACAAAATCAGATTTTCTTTCTTCTTCTTTCATCAAAACAACTAACACTTGGGTTAAGATTCATGGTTAATAGGTTACATGATGGTTTAAATTATAGTTCCTTGTAAGTGAATGAACTTATAGCAGTATAGTGTACAATGCAAGGGTTGATCCCATAGAAAATGGTCCAACTAACTTAATCAATTTTAGTTACTGAACTCTCGTAGCTTTTAAAAAAGAATGTATTTATAATTATATGAATATGAAGTAATGATTGATGTAATTTTAGAAATTTAGAAATTTAATGGAGTGCAGGAAAATCAATGACAAATAATAATGCAGGGAGATTAGCAAGATGCAAAGGTCTAGGGATGTGATTTCACTACTAGATGATACTCCTTTGCTAGTGGAATGTTGGATTTAATGTCTCAATTGGGTTCATTTTTTCAAAAGTAAGATTGTTACCATTAGGTATGCATGTTTAAATCAAGTGTTTTCACTCATTCCAATTACCTATGTTGTGTGGCATAATTGAGGTGAAAACCCTTTAAGCTCAAGAACATAAGAACCAAAATAGCATGGTTTAGCATATGGTGTCTACCTTAACCATCTATCCTTTTTATTCAAGAAAGCTCATGGTTTAGCATATGGTGTTTGCCTTAACCATGCTTGGATAATTAATTTAACTCATAATATTGGTGATGAAACAATAAAATAAATCAAATCATTACAAACAACATCATGAATGAAACAAGATCATATAGTCATTAATAACCAACAATCTACATAATAAAGAGTGTCAAAAAGGGTTACATCTTCACCTTAGAAAAAGAGAGTTAGTTCATAAGAAAAACCAAAACAACTCCCTTTGACAGGATTATCACAATGAAGAATATCCTTTCTTCCTACTCTTGCTTACTTGCAATCTCCCCTTTTTTCGTAAGAAAAGTTCAAGAATTCGCCTTTAGAACCCTCAGAAAGAACTCTCAAAATGGAAGTGAGAAGAGCCTTCAAAAACCCTAACTTCCTTACTTAAAAGCCTAGGCTCTGGACTTACAAAAAATTTGCTAAAATTAGGGAGCTACTGGCGCCAGCAGCGCCGCCTTGCTGTCCAGGCGGTGGAGGTTGAGGATCCTGGTGCCAACGCTGCCAGGTGGGGGTTAGCTGCGCTAGCCAGTTTTCAACTTGCAACTTTTGATTTTTGTCTCCTTTGTAGCTATCTTCTTTTCCATCCTTTGAGCCTCTTCTTTTCCTTCTATTTTCTCTTCTTTTCCATCTTCAAAACACCTAGAAAATTCAACAAATAAATATACAATTCATTTAAAAGAAATGAGGATTTGCAAATAATTAAGCTTAAACATAAATAATATAAGCAAATGAAATTTACTTATCAAATAGCTCCAAACTTACTTATTTGTTCATCTTTGAGCAAAATAAAAATAAACAAACTCACAAAGGACACAATGGATATTGATCTCCATCATTAATCAAAAACCTCCATAAAATAACTATAGTTAAGAAGAAATTATCAAGATATCACATATGTCTTTTAATTTTTAACCTGAGTCTTTTCCTTTCCACCTTAGATTCCATGTGCATGTGCAAAAATTATATCTATTTCAATCTATATCTTTTCACACTTACATTTATTCAAGCAACTAAGTAATACATATTTAATGCAACCTTAAGAATTCATAAATTAAACCAAAGAGACCACTTTAGATGAGCATTTGATATTTTTGTGGGCTCTATTACTATCACATTCCTTATATATACATATATATATATTATTTACTTATTTATTTGAATGTGATCCCCCTTATTACTTGGGTTGTATTACTATCACACCCCCAAACTTGTTTTCTTTTTGAATCATAGAGATGTTATCCACCCTATGAACAATGAGTTTTTACTCTTGTCTTTCTTTTATCTCATCTAATGCTTGTCTCAATATAGTTATAATGCATTCTAGAATTCAAATTGAACAATGCATACTTAGTCTCCTAAACGTATGCTAAGCATTCAAATATTTCCAAAGAAATGACTAAGTCAATGTGATTAATGTATATAAGGAATCTATAGCAAATTAGACAAAGGATCAAGTCAAGCATTGCATAATAATGATTTCTATCATTTTCAACTTAACTATTGTCAAATATCACACACATATCATAGGTTTTATATGATGACTCTGATCAATGTTCAAAATATACAACTCTCTAAACGTAATTATAATCAAATAAAGTACTCAACATAAAAATTTAAACATAACACATAAACTATCCAAACTACACAAATCAACTAAACACATAACACACAAACTAGACAAACTGCAACAACCCCTAAACTAAGATAAACACATCCATAAACAAAATGCTAACATCCCTAAACTTGAACACAACAGTGTCTTGAATGTTGAATAAAGTAATGGAAAACAAAGACTTCCCTGAAATGGATGGATCATTTATCTGAGCTTTCACCTTCCGTCCAACTCTCGGATTCCTCTGGTACATTAGGAAGTGTTGGTGGGGTTGGAAAAATAATGGAGCTGTCTCCTTGTAATATGTTGCAACTCCAGAGCGTGGCGATTAGAGCATTGTTGTGGTCTACCATATATTTGAGCAATTTTCACTAGTCCTTTATTATTTGCCTCTGATAAGATTGAACTCCCACTAGGCGTGATTGCAGATCAGTAAGGGAAGGTTCTTTAGAAGAAGCTTTCCTTATGGGTCTCTGTTGAGGAGAGCTTGGGGGTGAAGGTGAAGGACCTACTCTTGTACTTCCATGTGATGTCTTCTCAAAAGTTTCCATGACTGCATCGTTGATTACTGGAAGAGGTTGTTGAAGTTCCTCTTTAGCAATGGTAGACACTCCAGCCATGAGACACAATTGGCAGATAAGTGAAGGGTGTCCCATTCCACTTGTGAGCCTCCCATGATGAAAGAGATAATGGAACGCTTGATCATTCGGCCCACATCAATGGAAAACCCTGTGTGAATAGCATAATCGAGAAGGACTTACTCCCTTGTAACATTAGAAACATGGTTGGAAGGCAACATTTTTGCTGAAATGAAATAGTGCCATTCCTTACTTGTTGCCTCCAAATGCCTTCTTGGAAAAACTTATTTCCTTATCATTCTGAGTCTGCCACGTGCTGCCTGAGTGAGTAAGGTAAGATATGATGGCATTATAGTCTGATCCTTACTCAATCCAAGCTGAGTATTCATCTTCTTTAATATCAACCAGCTCATATACTTGGTTGATAGCAAATCTGTCAAAAGGGTCCAATTTCCCATGCACCAAACTTTAAGCTCCCTCAGGTTTGCTTCAAACTATTATCAGGGATTGGCATAAACTCCCTAACCAATGGCACTATTGCTGCTTCTGGCTGTGCCGAGCTTGAATAAGATTAGCTACATCATTATATGTTGTATCGAAGCCCCTTTCTCTTGTTCCTTTCTCTTATTCCTTCATGATCCACTAGAGAGTGTCTGAAGATGTCTTCAGCTCGGGCATTGAAGAATGTGGGTTCAGGTAGTGCATTAGGCTCTCTTGTCTGCCTCTTCTTTGAGGGTCCAACATAGGTAGCTTTCTTTGGAGGCATGGTGACAAACCTAAATATAATGAAAGCAATAGCACACCAACTTAAGCAACCAAAATAAAGCAACTCTACCAAGCTTCCTCTTAACCAAACCACACAATTCCACTTGATGTTGAAATAACAACAAACATTAGCATGAATTGGTTCTTACACCATAAGAAAAAGGTCTCTTTCTTTACCAAGGTATTTCATCAAACATGTAGCATGCACTTTGGAATTTCTCAATGGATGTCTTGATAGGACCTCCAATTCCTACTTCAATATACACCCACTCCTCTCACATACACTCTTGCAACACTCGTCAATCCAAAACCACACACAAACTAGCTCAAGTATTTCATCAAAAACTTGGTGTGCATAATGTCAAGAGAGCTCCCATACATAAAAACCCAAATCCAAATCTCCTCAAACCACCACAAAAGCTATCCAATTTACTAAGAATACCAATATAAGAAGGATTTAGATGCAATAAGTAACTTCTTTGTGATTCCAAGAAGATGTACACAAAGTTGTCAAACCCAACTTGAGAAAATGGTAAAGAAGAAAATGAATAGTGGAATGGTTGAGATGAATCCAAGGAGGGAGATGGAAGAAAGAAGTTTTGGGAACGAATCCTTGAGTTTAGGAATGATTGAATGGGATTTAGGGTTGTGAGGAGAGGTTTTAGAGAGAGAGGGGAAAAGGGAAGAGAGGGTTTGCACGAAAAGGGATATGGGAAATAATGGATGTGCGTGGGGTTTAAGAGGCTAGACGGCGACACTGATGGTGCCGAGTCACTACCTTCATTCGTCACTTGCACAAGGGTCAGGCACTGGAGGTGCCAAGTGGGGGCTGGTGGCACGGCGTGGGGGATTTCTGGCGCCGGTGGTGCCAGCTTGCTGTCTCCTCTTATATCTTTTGATTTTTCAGCATCGGAGGTGCCATGTTACCGCCTCCCAATATTTTTGGTCAACTGTCCACTGCATATCTATCACTCCCTTCTTAGAATTTAACTTGTTTTTCTCACTAGTTCCTTCTTTCATGAATGTAACTTGTCAATCACAAAATAACAATGTACTTAGTATAGAAAATAGGAAAATATCAATGTAATCTAACAACTTAAACATCAAATCAAGTTTATTTAAAGTAATGCAACTAACATACTTATTAATGTAAGAATATAACTACTTCTAGAAATTAAAATAAGTTAAAGATAAAATGGCTTGGGTTATCTCCCAATGAGCGCTTTATTTAACGTCTGAGCTAGACGAACTCCCTTTTTCTACAAATTTTCAATTACCCATACTTCATTCAGCTACATTGGCATGTCCTCTTTGTCGTATTTCTTAACATGATGACCATTAACTTTGAAAGTGCTCCCATCTTTCAGATTCTTCAATTCAACCGCTCCATGAGGAAACATTTGTGTGACAAGGAATGGACCGACCCACCGTGATTTTAGTTTTCCTAGAAACAAATGCAAACATGAGTCATATAGTAGAACATCCATTCCCAGTTCAATGTGTTGTTTATGAATAACATCGTCATGATATTTCTTAGTTCGCTCCTTGTAAATCCTAGCATTCTCATATGCCTCATTCCTCAACTCCTCAAGTTCACGAAGTTGAAGTTTCCTTTGCTCTCCTGCCTTTTCCATGTCATAATTTAGATGTTTAATAGACTAGTAGTCCTTATGCTCCAACTTGAAAGGCAAATGGCAGGCTTTTCCAAAATAAGTTTGTATGGATTCATTCCTATTAGGGTCTTGAAAGCAGTCCTGTATGCCCACAATGCATCATTCAGCTTCATTGCTCAGTCTTTCCTTGAAGTGTTCATAGTCCTTTCTAGAATTGCTTTTATCTGTTTGTTGCTAAATTATACTTGCCCTGACGTTTATGGATGATAAGGTGTTGCAACCTTATGAATGATGTTTTAC
Organism: Pouteria campechiana; assembly: GCA_036873735.1. Classification (NCBI taxonomy): domain Eukaryota; kingdom Viridiplantae; phylum Streptophyta; class Magnoliopsida; order Ericales; family Sapotaceae; genus Pouteria; species Pouteria campechiana. The sequence goes on from JAYJMB010045249.1 coordinate 7,489, forward strand.
TTTTTTAATAGAGTTGTAAAACACTTATTACAAAAATGAGTTCCCCTATCTCTAATGATTGCTCTAGGAGTGTCAAACCTGGAAAAAATCTTGTCTTTCAAAAATCTCAACACAACATTAGCATCATTAGTCTTAGTAGTCGTAGCTTCAATCCACTTGGACACATAATCCTCAATAATAAAAAAATATAGGTTCCCATTGGTGGGAATGGACCCACCCCATACATCAAAAAGTTCAATGGAAAGGTTACCTGTAAGTGACATCTCATCTCTCTTTCTAATATTTCCTATTCTCTAGCATCTATCACACATAGCACAAAAAGCATGAGCGTCCTTAAAAATAGTTGGCAATTTAAAATCCAGATTGAAAGACTTTAAGAGCAATTTTGTTCCCTCCAAAATGCTCTCCACAACTAAATGTCTGGTAATGTCTCAGAATATACTATTGCTCATCTTCTAGAATGTAATGCCTAATGATTTGGTCTGGGCATATTTTGAATAGACTAGGTCATCCTAGAAATAATGCCTGACCATTGACAACAACTTCCTTCTTCCCTATGAGTTCAACAGAGGATTAAAAATTCCTTTAACCAAGTAATTTACAATGTCAGCATACCAAGGTTCCCTCCCCTTCACAGAATACAATTGCTCATCAGGAAAGATATCATTGATAGAAATGTTTTCCTTTCCTCTTTCTTGCTCGACGTCAGTTCCTTCCACCAGTTTGGATAGATGATCCACTACAACATTTTCACAGCCCTTCTCGTCCTTGATTATCAGATCGAACACTTGCAACAATAAGATCCACCTAATCAACCTGGACTTAGCATCTTTTTTCTGTTAGCAAATAGCTTAATGCAGCATGATCTCAATAAAACATTACATTCAAACCAATCAAGTAAGATCAAAATTTTTTCAAAGCAAACATAATAGCAAGCAACTCTTTTTTAGTGGTAGAATATTTCAATTTTGCTTCATTTAGTGTTCTACTTGCATAATCAATAACGTGAGGAAACTTGTCTACTCTCTATCCTAGACAGCACCAACAGCAGAGTCAAATGCATCACACATGAGTTCAAATGGAAGAGACCAATTAGGAACTGCTAGAATAGAAGCCAATGTCAATTTTTCTTTCATAGTATTAAAGGCTATAAGGAATTCCTCATCAAAGTAGAAAGTTACATCCTTAGCTAGCAGGTTATAGAGTGGTCTAGAAATTTTTGAAAAATCCTTAATAAACCATTTTTAAAAGCTTGCATGACCAAGAAAGCTTCTAACTCCCTTGATTGAAATTCACAGTGGCAACTTTGCAATCAATTCAATTTTTGCCTTATCTACTTCAATGCCTTTACTTGAAATGCCCAAGCACAATTCCTTGCTTCACTAAAAAGTGGCACTACTCCTAACTTAGTGTAAAATTCATTTCCATGCATCTTCTAAGCACTAATCGTGAGTTATGAAGGCAATCATCAAATGAGTCTCCAAAAACAAAAAAATCATCCATAAACACCTTAACAAATTTTTCAATCATGTCAAAAAAGATGGACATCATACAACTTTGAAAAGTTGCATGGGCATTGCACAAACCAAATGGCATCTTCCAATATGCAAACGTTCCAAATGGACAAGTAAAAGTGGTTTTTTCCTTATCTTCTAGGGCAATTGGAACTTGATTATAACATGAAAAACCATCCAAAAAATAGTAGTAAGCATAACCTACCAATCTTTCAAGCATTTAATCAATAAAAGGAAGGGGAAAGAGATCATTTCTTGTAGATGTATTAAGTTTCCTATAGTCAATGCACATCCACCACCCTATAATCATTCACATTAGCACTAATTCATCATTGTCATTTTTTACAACAGAAATACCAAACTTCTTTGGCACCACATGCACTAGGCTTAACCATTTTTGTTAGAGATTGGATAAATAATACCTACATCCAACAATTTGATCACCTCTGCTCTCACGGGTTTCTTCATATGTGGGTTTAGTCTCCTCTAAGCTCCTCCGAAAGTCTTTGCATCATCTTCCAATCAAATTTTATGCATGCACATAGTGGGGCTAATCCTCTTAATGTCTTCTGAGGTCCACCTTACAACCCCTTTGTTCTCTTTCAACACATTCATTAGCTTAAGTTCTTCATCAACAGACAAGTCAAAAGCAATAATCACTGGAAGAGTATTCTTTTTACCAGGAAATACATACTTTAAGTTTTGAGGTAATTACTTCAATTCTAGTTGGGGAGATATTATAGTTGCTTGTTCTACTTTTGGGTTCATATGTGATAACTCTTCATTGGAAACTTCTCCTTCTTTGACTTGCTCTACTCTATCAAGTTCAACTTTCAACATCATCATCTCTTCATCCTCCTCTAGTTCATCTGTAATGAGCACTAATTCTAGCTTATCGGTTGTCTCCTTCTATACAAAAGTTAATCAAAAAAGTTAGTCCAATTCATCATCTTGAAAACATCCACTAGGATTTGAAGGTAGTGATAAAGAATTATAAATAGAAAATTCTACAATTTCATCTAAGATAGTCATCTTCAACTTCCCATTCTGCACATCTATGATTATCTCAGTCGTTGCCATGAAAGGGTGTCCTAGAAGAATAGGCATTTCTCTTTCTAGAATTATTTGTCTTTCCATGTCAAGCACAACAAAATCTATAGTAACAACCAGTTTATCAATTTTCACAAAAATATTCTCTACAATGCCTCTAAAATATTTAACTAATCTATCTAAAAGTTGTAGAGACATTATAGTGGGTTTCAATTCTCCCAATCCAAGTTGTGTATAAATAGAATAAGTCATTAAATTAATACTTGCACCTAAATCTAGCATTGCCTTTACCTTATTTATCCCTTCAACAGTGATTGAGATATTGAAACTACTTAGATCCTTGAGTTTTGGGGGAAGGTTTGTCTATAAAATCGTATCAGCTGCCTCTGAAACTAAAACTTTTTGATGTGGCTTATACTTACACTTCCTTGTATTTAGTTGCTTCAAGAATCTAGCATAAGTAGGCATATTCTTTATCATATCAAGCAAAGGCAAGTTGACATTAACCTTGGAAAGAATATCATAAATATCTGAAAATAATTTATCAAATTTACTTTGCTTCAGCCTTCCTGGAAAAGGGACAGGAGTATCAACGGTGGGAGTGCTTTGCAGTTGACAGGAGGGTCAACTATTGGAAACATTGCCTTCTTTGGATGCCCTTCCTCCTTAGTATTTTTCTTATTGTTCTCCATTCCCACAGAAACAATTAAACTATCTATTTGTTCTCCAACCTTCTTATCAATTACCTTTTCACTCCTCAGTGTTGTTATTACTTTTGCTTGCTCAGGTTGGCTAGGCAACTTCCCAAGTGTGTGGCATTGTATTGCTTCTGTAATTTGTCCTAACTGAGTTTCCATCTTTTTCATGGATGCCTCCATGTTATGGAACCTGGAATCAATGTTTTGGAATTTGGTTACATTATTCTAGAACTGGGTTTGTATTGCTTGAATGAAACTCTGCATGCTTTCTTCAAGCGTAGGATTCTTCAGTTGATTACAATTTCTAGCTTGATTACAATTTCTTTCATTGTTCCAAGCGAAATTAGGATGATTTCTCCAACCAAAATTGTAATTGTTTGAGTAAGGGTTATTTGAAGGGTGAAAATTAGGTGAATGTTCTGAATTACCATAAACAGAACAAACCTCTACTAAAGCAGGTCATGGTTGTTTCAAGTGCACTATCATAGTGCACTATCACTTCATAAAGTCCCTTAGATCTACCTCTTACACTCTTCTATTGAGAATTTGCACCCAACATCTCATATAGCTCATAAGTTTCTTCTAGAGTCTTTTCTCCCATAGCTCCACCTGCAACATTGTCAACCATAGCTTCGCATGGTTGTGTTAGTCCATCATAGAAAAATTAGTTAAGCAACTCAAGTGGATATCTATGACGATGGAATTGAACCAAAATTACTTTAAACCTTTCCCATGCCTCATGGAAAGCTTCACCATCCAATTGAGAAAAAGTAGTTATTTTGCTTCTCAATTCAGTAGTTTTAGCATGAGAGTAGAATTTCCCAATGAACTTATTATAAACTAAACCCCATGTTGTTAATGAGCCAGGAGCTACTATCATGAACCATGTCTTGGATGCATCTTTCAAAGTGTATGGAAAACATCTCAATGTAATTGATCTTCTATTAGCCCCTGTAATGGAAATGTTTGGGTGGTTGCATAGAAATCACGCATGAATGTCAATGGATCCTTTGAAGCTATCCCATGAAAAGATGTAAGCATGTTAAAATGAATATGTTTCAAGTCATAATTTCTAGCATCATCATCTAATATAATGCATGAAGGTGAAGCCCATATAGTAGGGCGTGTAAACTATTTCATTAATTTTTGAGCCTGTTGAGCTTATTGAGCTTGTTGAGCCACTCGGTTCTCCACCTTGTCAGCCATGTGTACTTCTTCTCCCTCTCTTAAAATCTCTATTTCAATTTTCACTTTTTCAGCATGATCACTTAATGGAAACAGTGTTGGATTCAGAGATCTCCTTCCTTTCTTCACTGTATTGCAACAGGAAGAAGGAAACAATTAAAAATAATCTTATATACAATTATACACAAAAACAAAAAGAAAGAATGTAATTAATCTAATCAATTTGTGACCATTCCCCGGCAATAGTACCAAAAACGTAAGGATTCAAATTATAATTTCTCACAACTGTATGAACATATAGTAGTATAGTATGCAATGCAAGGGCTGACCCCACAGAAAATGGTCAAACTAACTTAATCAATTTTAGTTACTGAACTCTCCTAGCTTTTAAAAAAGAATGTATTTATAACTATATGAATATGGAGTAATGACTGGTGTAATTTTAGAAATTCAAAATTTTAATGGAATACAAGGAAATCAATGACTAATAATAATGCAAGGAGATTAGCAACATGCAAAGGTCTAGGTATTTGATTTCATCACTAGATGATACCCCTTTGCTAGTAGATTGTTGGATTCAATGCCTCACTTGGGTTCGTTCCTTCAAAAGTAAGATCGTTACCATTAGGTGGGCAGGTTTAAATCAAGTGTTTTCACTCGTTCCAATTACCTATGTTGTATAGCATAATTGAGGTGAAAATCCTTTAAGCTGAAGAACATAAGAACCAAAATAGCATGGTTTAGCATATGGTGTCTACCTTAACCATCTATCATTTTCATTCAAGGGAGCTCATGGTTTAGCATATGGTGTCTACCTTAACCCTGCTTGGATAATTAATCTAACTCATAATATTGGTGATCAATTAACAAAATGAATTAAATCATTGTTAATAACAGCATGAATAACACAAGATCATATAGCCATTAATAATTAACAATCCACATAACAAAAAGTTTCAAAAAGGGTTACATCTTCACCCTAGAAAAAGAGATTAAGTTAATAAGAAAAACCAAAATTTGACAAGATTATTACAATGAAGAACATCCTTTCTTCCTCTTGCTTACTTGCAATCTCCCATTTTTCTCCATAAGAAAACTTCAAGAATTCGCCTTCAGGACCCTCAAAAAGAACTCTCAAAACGAAAGTGAGAAGAGCCTTCAAAAACCCTAACTTCCTTGCTTAAAAACCAAGGCTTTACACTTACAAAAAAATTTCTAAAATTAGGGAGCCGTTGGCACTAGCAATGCCACCTTGCTATCCGGGCGGTGGAGGTTGAGGATCCTTGTGCCGGCGGTGCCGGCTGGATTTTGACTTGCAACTTTTGATTTTTACCTCCTTTGTAGTTGTCTTCTTTTCCAACTTTTGAGCCTCATTTTTTTCTTATATTTTCTCTTCTTTTCCATCTTCAAAACACCTAGAAAATTCAACAAATAAATATGAAATTCATCTAAAAGAAATGAGGATTTGCAAATAATTAGGCTTAAACATAAATAATGTAAGTGAATGAAATTCACTTATCATTACACTCCTAAACACACTTATTCCCTCAAAGATTTGATCCAAAACTAGCTAAATGAGGTCTAGGGGATGAGTTTGGGGCATGGGAAAAGAAATGGGACAGATAGAATTGAAAATGAAATGGGATCTAGCCTTTAAAAAGTTAGATTTTCCGCTACTCAGGCACATCACAAAACCAATGTTGCAACATCAACTCGTTGGATGCCATATACCTCCAATCCAATTTTGTGGCATCAAAATCCACCTCATTGAATGCCCAATCTATCTCCTCTTTTGAAGCAGTGCTGTAACATCCCTTTTCAGTGCCATGGCACTGACCTGCAACACCCTATTTTGTGATTTTCCTTTCCTCTTTTCCCTTTATTTCATCCCATGTATGTAATCCCTCCCTAATAACCACATATAAACATAATAAGATCACATTCAATTACATAATAATATCCTCAATTTAACCTAATTAATTTGTATAATCACTTTAATTCAACCTTAAACATTTTAAAATCATGTTTGAATGAATACTTACCTACTTTCAATTTGGCAAAGCAATCTATTTAATAATCACCAAAATCTCAAATCACAAACACCATAATATAATATTGCACTAAATACTAGGCAGAAACTTCAAAAAATTCAAATTAATCCATGTACATCATGTTCACAATGCTACTTCACAACACTTCCCATTATTTTAACGCCTCGAGCGTTATAGATAGGGTTTCAGATTATCTGAAGCATAATGGTGTTCAAGCTTTAGATTTTCTAAAGTGGGCTTTTAAAACATCTCAAAGTGTGTGAAAATATCAAAAAATGATTTAAATGTAGAAAACTTCTAAAATTCTTTTATATTTTCTAAAATAACATCTAAAATAATATAATCATGAAATTAAGTCATAATGATAATTACGAAAGATCTGACTAGGATTGGAATTCCTATTCCTGACCTTAAACTATGAAGTTTCCCAAACAGGATTGACTTATGACTTAGGACTTTAGTAATATTAAGGATCAATTTCATTCTATTCAGCATAATTCATCTAAAACATGCATAACATAATTGACATGCATTCATATAAGATAAAACATTGAAAACTTATAGCTAAGAGCATTACATGATGATCATATGATTGACAAATCATGCACAAGGATCGAATTTACTTAGCTCTCTCTCCCCTGCCATGTACATTAAGCAACCCCTATTGGCATATTAAATGTTGCTTCTTATGGCTCTCAAGCACACCTAAATTGACAAGGTTAGGTTTTAATCTTTGGTACCCATTTGGGAATGGGTCTAAGTGGGTTAGTGGTAGAATACTTTGGCATGCATTATTTCCTTTGTGCCACTAATCTAATAGGTGGAGACTGAATTGCATTCACTACATTAGTAACAGATTTAGGTACCCAAATCACGGTCTGTTTGGGTCCATACTTTCTTTCAGGATTATTAGTCTTTTTCTTTTGTTGTTGTCCATGTTTAATCGTAGGTTACTTTATCAACAAGGTGGTAGTCAAGGTCTTTCTAAGGGCATTTTTTTCAGCCTTGACTTGCTCAAGTTCACTGATGGTGCATTGATTACTCTTGAGCTTAATATTTTCTTCTCTAAGCTTGGAGCATTCATTTGTTAATCTCTTAAGGTCCTTCTTGGTCTCCTTGTGCTTAGATTTCAAAACCTTTATGTCTAAATATGACTCACATAGGGCTTCTTCAAGGCTAGGAGATTCAGTGTAAAAAATTACCTCCTCTTCATGGATGGCCATGAAGTTGATTCCTGTATGTTCATTCTGATCTCCTCTTGGTGAAAGTATGCTAAATTGGGCTTCATGTTCTTCCTCTGTTTTACTTTCACTTAGATGTCCATGCATTAGATTCTCTAGCATGTCCTAAGCAGCCAGAGCTTTTTTCTTCTTTTCAAAATTGTTGTTGCTTTTGTTGTCTTTGTTGTTTTTGTCAAAGTAGGAGTTATATTTCTTTTTTCTTTAACCTTCTTCCTTCTTGTTAGGCTCTGGGCAATCAATCTTCATGTGCCCAGGCTTGCTATAGTTGTAGCATATGGGGACTTCTTTCTTCTTTTCCTTTCCTGTAAAGTTGTTCCTAGAGCTACTTTCAAACTTTTTTTGGTTCAGCGTGGACTTGAATCTTTTCTTGATCATTGCCATGTCCTCATCTTTTGCTCTACTAGTGGAAGCTTTACTTTGAGAATCATTATCATATTCTGCTCTTAGTGCAATGATTTTCTTTCCCTTAGACGCTTTTGAAGCTATTTGCTTCATTAAAATTTCATGGGTCATTAGTGAACGCTTAAGCTCTTCAATGCTCATCTTATCCAAGTCTTTGGCTTCCTAGATAGCAGTGATCTTGGGCATCTATTGTCGAGGCCGACATCTTAGAATCTTCTTAATAAGCTTTGGCTCTTCATACTTCTCTCCCAGATTTTTCAAGCCATTTGTAATTTTCTGAAACCTTCCGAACATGTCTGAAATTATCTTTGATTCTTACATGTTGAAGGATTCATATTCCTTCACTAGAAGGTTTTTTATAGTTTTCTTGACTTGATTAATACCTTCATGTACAGCTGCAATTTGTCCCAAATCTCCTTAATAGTCATAAGAGGAGACCTTCTTAAATTTAGAGGGGGGAATGGCACAATAGAGGCAATTCTTTGCCTTTGCATCACATTCTACTATGACAATGCCCTTAGACTTATATTTATCTTCAGATTTAAGGACAAATTTTTCATTTTTAATAATGATCCATAACTGGTAGTCAATGGCTATCATAAAGTTCTACATTCTCATCTTCAAATATTCATAGTTGGTACCATTGAAGAATGGGGGTCTGGAAGTTGATTGTCCCTTAAGAAATGTGCTATGGAAAGTATTAGCCATTTAGGATCTCTTCATAAGTTATGTATACTATTATTTAATGGATAATATATGAAGCCTACTCTGATACCAATTGTTGGTCTCGTTTAGATTGTAGCTCAAGAAGGGGGGTGAATTGAGCTATTAAAATTTTTGGCCAAATAAAAATATAGAGCTTAAAGGATGGAGAATAAATCACATAGCATAAGATAATCATATTTTTATAATGGTTTGACCCAACCTAGTACCTACTCAACACTCTGAGTCAGTCTCTACTGCACTCAGGTTCTACTATACTTGATCAGCTAACTCTGATCAATGTACACTCGTTGATTTTCCCGAGCTCACCAACAAACTCTACAAATTTTGGTTTTCAAAGCTCACCAAAAACTCATACAATCCTCCTAGCAACTCTAGCTACTTGCTATAATCAACACAGATAAATAGTAAGCCCCTTGATTACTATAACAGAAACCTTAAAAAGCTATTTAGAAATGAATAGCTCTTAAATAGGCAAATTGTATAGAAATTAATGTAGAAATAAATAAAGATAAATAATTAAGGACGGATAGTTCAAACTCCTGAAAGTTGATGAAGTAATGAGCTTTGAATGCTTGTATCAAAGTTTAGTGCATTAGAGTTGAAATCTTTAGAAGAAAACTTTAATGATAGAGTAAATGCTCTCTTGATCATGTCTCTTATTTGTCTAATTTTTCTAACCACTTTGAACGTCCTTTGATTACTCCTTTTATACTTAGATTCAAATTATTCCCATTGGAGAGGACAATGTTCATTAAATGTGAGAGAACACTCCAAATGTTTGAGTGTTCCCTCAACTTCAGACCATCTAAAGTAAAGACTTCAAAACATCTTGAATGATGAAGAGCTCTACGAGTGGCACTTCTTCAAAAACTGTTAAGTCATTGCTGCTTTGGAGTTGTCATTGCTTTAGACCATCTAAAGCAAATCTTCAAACCATCTGAATTGAAGAAAGTAGCTTTATTGCAAATGACTCTATTTGGCACCTTTGGAACAGTGCTTTAACACATCTGAAGTAAAACTTCAGAACATTGAAGTACCTGGAATTACTTAGTCATGCACCTTTGAACTTCAGTACTTGTCATATTATCTTTGGAGCATCTGATCTGATACATCAACACATCTAAAGCTATCCTTTAAGACATCTAAAGTTTGGGACTTAGCCAATTTCGAACACTTCTAATTTGTTCCTTTAGTGATGCGTTGTAAGCATGTTTTAGCCCATTTGAAGTGATGTTAAACTTTTAGCGACGCGGCTTGATGCTTCAGCACATATGATATGCATTACACACATACTTTAGCATGTCTAAAGTGGAACTTCAACACATCTGAAGTATCGTTAACACTTCAAAGCTAAGGATTCATGCTTCAGCACTTCTAAAGTTAATCTCTGAACATCTAAAGCAATTCTGAAACTGTTTTCACATATGAACTTTAGCATCTGACTTTATCCACTTCAACACATCTGAAGTGCCTCTGAATTTACTTTGAAGCGCATGTTTGATGTCAGAAATATCCTTTGACTGTATTTTGGGCTTGAAGCTTGGATCTCGCATCTAAAACACTTTTGAAGTTTTTTCAAACTTTTGTGTAACTACAGCCTTCATTCTTCGGACTCTCTAAACTTCTTCATATTTTTAGTTTGTTCCTCATGATTTCATATGTGTCCTAGTACATCTCAAATCCTCTTCTAAGTTTAGGATCATTCTTCCTTGAGCATTTACATGATTTTCTTCCTTTTTAACTAACTAGTGAATCTTGTCTTTGATATAAACTTGTATGCACTTTCTACACATCTGAAGTTATTTCCCTTAATCTGATTTATACATTAACTACTGCACACTTGGGAATGTAACTATCAGTAGCTTAACAGTTTACTCACTTGTTTGTTCATCATCAAAACTCATCTGGTTAATCATATTCATCATCAAAATCAAGCTAAGCAAAGGAGTTAGGATCAACACAATTTGCATGCAACCCAAACATTATTATTTTGAGAACCTTTTTGAAAGGTGTAATTTTGTTGCCCTAAAGAAGAACTCAACTAGTGGTTAGGACCCCAATATTGATGAAGACCTAATATAGACTGTTGTTGTTGCTTAGCCAAAGAATGTGACTAAGGCATTTTAGCATATATAACATGTAAAGAAAGGGCATTTAAGGAACATGAGACATATTCAAGATGGGCTTCATGATTGAAAATCATGGCATGCAATTCTTCATGAATGAGAAAAGGACCAACTCTTAGTATAAATAGACGTTGGGAAGTGATCATAGTCAAGGCCAAGGCCTTGAAGCACACAATAAAGATAGTCATAAAAAAACTAAATGATCAATAGTAGTAAGTTGATTTAAAATCATCTTAACTATTTGAAGATGCTCATTAAAAAAATTTATTCCTGTCGAAAGATATAGGAGCTATGCATGTAAAACTTAAGAGCAAGCATTGCTTCGAGTATAAAATTATCACAACTTGATCCCGGGCCTATGCGTTTCACTATCAACCTATAATTTCCCTATTTTTAAGGGAATTTCTGCTAAAAATTTGGCAATCTCCCTTGAAATATGAGAATCTAAACACCTATACATTCATTTAATCATATAATCAATAATTATAAAGCACTAATACTAACCATAAAACTTATATCCAAACCGATACCTGCCCAGGATCAAAGCCAATCATGATGGCAATATACATCACTTTAATTATAGTTTCAGTCATATATATACATAATTAAACCACTATGAAAAGGCAATACATATGATTATACAAATCATTTAAATACACTTATACAATTACATAAATACACTACTACGAAACCATAATCGTAATAATCATATCAAAAAAGATTTCTTCAATCTTCCTCATAAGTCTCCCACCCACAATTGGAATCCTTTACATGACTTGTCAGCTAAAAATGTAAATAGGAAGGCGTGAGTCAAACAAACTCAGTATTTAGGTAATTAAAATTTACAAAAATCAATAATCAATAAAAATATCTTCAAATCATAATGTATGTACTTCCAAAATTCTATTTCATAGATAATTTCATTATCTCTCATTCTCATAATCATGATTCAGCTATGGCTTCATCCAACTCTCTAATGTCATTGACTTTCATTAACCACATACCCTCACTACAATCAACCTCATTATCTTTGAATTCTAATTTGCATGGATCTTCATTAGAAACAACATTGCAAGTTCAACAATCCAGAATGCATCATTCAATTTAAATATAGGACAATATACAATTTACTCATTCCTAATCATGGTTAAATCAACATCATTCAACAAATTCCTGAGATACTCACTATTCCCAATCATTTAATATTCATAGAACGTAATAGACCTCATTCATATAAGAAATTATGGGATGCTTTTTATGCCTAGAAATCCACACATTTACATGAAAATAAATAACAATCGTCAAGGTAGAAAATAAATAACAATAGTTAAGGTAAAAACAATGGGATACTCATTATCCCTAATCATCCATACATCAACACATCCCAACCACATAATAACATTATGAAACACATGTGCCCATAATCATGGGATATTCATTATCCCAAATTCATTTAAAATAATAAAAGAAGGCCTACTTACCTTAATGAACTACACTTTCTTCGTCTTGAAGTTCCATAACTCAACCTTCCCTGAATGCTTAGTTAATCCTACACTTAATATATACACAATTGAAATTATGACATTCAATAATGATTCCAATATAACTTCATCAACTAGATGGAATTCAACCCATAATTAACATCTCATAGATGTCATTTTATTTTTTTAGTTAGATTGTTGAAGTTAAGCATATCTCTTTCATGAAGTTTATGATTTTCCATTAAGATGCAAGAAAAAATTTCCATTACCAACAACATATACTCATTATTCAACATAATTAACCTTCTAATAACTTCATGGATGATCTAATTAAACATTAAACTCAAATAAATCATTATTCAACATCATAAGCTACAATTTCCCTAAATTTAGAATATAATTGTTTTTGTCCAATCTCATAGGTAGCAAACAACATAGATATTCTATGCTCATATCACTTTAAAAACACCAAAATTCACTAATTAATCATTTCCCCCCATGGTTCTAACCCCAAAATTCCAACATAGATATTCATGAAATCCTAGCCTAGGATAATTCATCATTTCTTATACCCAATTTACCTTAAAAACACTACAATCCTCTTCCCCTATGAAATCCATGCATAAAATCATGGAATTGCCCCCCAAGATCACTGTTCATGGATTAACAAAACCCTAGCAAAGCCAAAACACATAATTAGCTAGGGAAAACATACTTACCATCAATTTTGGATGTAACTTCCATTCCAACATGAGAGTCCACCCTCAAACTTCCAAAATACTCCACTTATTGCAGCAAAAATGGATCTTTCCCTCTTCCATCCGTTGTTTTGCCAGCTAAAACTCTAGTTGAACACATCAATGAGGGATTACTTACCTAACTAAGGCTATTTTCTCAAGAAATTTCATGGAAAATGGAACAAAAATGGATGAGTTTCAAGTCTAGGGCATGGAGAAGAAGAAGAGAATGGAATGGTTGAATAATGGATAGAATGTCATAAAAGAAAATAGGTTGCCAATTTATCCCGTCACCGGCATCGCAGCATCAAATTTGACGCCATGACATCTAATTCCCTGGACACTCCCTTTTGCTTGGCCTCACAACATGGCACCGTGGCCCTAAATGTTGTTGCCCCCTTTTTCTTGATTTTCACCCCATGTTTTACCTTGTTTCTTCCCCACTTTGGTTCTATGTTTTTCATACCTTTTTGTCATGATTTTTTCCACTTATTATGAACATATAATGGATAATAAATCTGCCTCAATTAATTAGGACTCGAATCATACATTTGTTTGCATTATCTTTTAATTTGCATAATCGTATGTCACTGATAAGCCACTCATATACACTAGTCTATTTATTCCTCCATTTTCAACACCTCAAGTATTACACAAATATTTTCTTAAGTAAGGCCAAAACCCATGAGAAGTCTCTAAACTAATTTCTTGAGCAAGAGTAGAATAAGAAAGAATGTTGAGAAGTTATCCTAAAGTTAGTTGATCTTATGTGACCTAATGCTCAAAAGTAGGATTGGGAATAATGAATGTTTTTTCTTCAACATCAATGGTTTGAAAATTTGTTGGCAGGCAATAAGTTGCACCATTAACAAACTCTTGGTGCTTAAAAATAGTTGCACTTGAGCCTTCTTGAAAGAAAAAAAAGTATTGTCTACTAGTTTGGAAGAAAAAGTAGAGAGGGTAGAGTAGGTGATAATAGAAGTAGAAAATATATTAGAAGAAGAAGCTATTTGACAGAATAAGATCCAGAGAGCAAGATGTCTTTAAAGCTCTAACATCAGGAAGAATTGAAAATTTCTATTGTATTTAGCTCATTCAAAGAAGTTATATTTATACAAGCTGCTGCAAAATTTTTTATTCATAATTTTAAGGATATGAATTCCTTAATTAATAACTACATAACAATAGCTGACAATTGTACAAGAGTATAAAATTCAATTTTTCAATTTGAATTTTGATATTAAATTTTGAATTATTTTACCTGATATATAATGCAGAATAGGTATATACTCAATATATACTACATTGATCGTAAAATCCCAACCATTAATTAGTCGTAAGACTTGGTTTCTGCATTCTACTTTCCATGGTAGACTGAGCTTGTTTTCAATGGGATATTTCTTAACTTAAAACACACTGACCTTTTACACTATTATAATGCTATATATATATAGGAAAATGCTTCAAAATAACCAGTTGCAAGGATGCTGGGAGCAATAGCCTGATCTAACCATTCATTTTAGGCGGGTTAAATTTCAACCATCCAGAGGAAGCTTTGGTCTATGCACTCATCCCAAGAAAAATGGTAGAAGGGTCTACTTTTGTCCCATGTGAAATAAGAAAGCAGTGGGAGCTTCATCAATTTCAGGGGGAGGTTCATCAATTTCAACCCAGAGCTTCATGGATTTCCCTATCTCTCACTCGTCTCTCCCTTTCTCCCATCTCCCATCTCCCACTCTCTCATCCAACAGCCAAGCCTCCTGAAAGATCAAATCCTCCTCTGCTTGTACTCAAGTCCAAGGTGGGAGAAGCTTCCGAAGATTGCATCCTCTTTAGAGGCCTGAAGAAGGTCAAAAGAGGCAGGGGTTGTACAAGCAAGGAAAGAATTATCAAGATGCCACCTTGTGCTACTAGTAAGCACAACTCCATTTATAGAGGCATCCCTAGGTATTCCTCCGCCTTGGGACTGCAATTGGAATGAAAGGGGAGTTTTAAAGTAGGTGGCATCTGTTTCGAGCTTTTCATATTGAAATTATAGGGGATTTTCAAGTTGCAAATTGGAATCTTATTTTTTCATAGGTTTTCTGGTTTCATAGTAGTGATTTAGATTACTGAATTTTGTTTTGAGTAGTGTTTTTGATGCCTAGTCTACATTTCAGGCATTTTGACGGCTTGTAATTGACTTGGAATTTATGACTCTGGTCCTAAAACCAAACAAAATAAATATATTTTACTTTTTTTTCTTTTTTATTTTACTACTCCCCATGAATGAAATTGTCTCAAGATTATATCTTTCTTTTTTACTCACTCTAATTCTATTGTGCATTTTTTTTTGAAAATTACCATGAAGTTAAAGTGGAAGGAATTCTATTTTTTTTGCTAATTTTCTCATTGCTAATTCTACTAATGAATTAGCATTGTTTCCTAAACATAGGTTCCCCTTGGTGCTTTGTTCTAGGGGGGGATTTGCTAACAGGATAGTGTGACTATTGTCTATATGCAAAGTATCTCATCAAAAGATGAAGTTATTATAGAATATGTTCTGCTTCCTTTCTACTTGTTTTACTGATTTCCTACGCGTGCCTCCTTTTTAGCAAGGATGGGGTGATTACTTAAAATGAAGTGAAATGGCAGTAGCACTAGCAGCCAGCGAACTATGCAATTTGGAATCTTTATTATTTAGGATTTTGATTTCTTTTATCGTTGGAACTTCCATGATGTATATAAAAAAGCAGAAGAAAATGGAGATGCGAGTCATCTAAACGCAGGTGGAGTTATAAATCCTGGTTAGTTCTATGATACTGATGAACAAGATTACATTGAAATGCTTTGTAACCAAGGATACAATACAAAGGCATTAAGGCTTGTAATGAGGATGACAAGCATGTATAGAGGAGTATAGATTGAAATAGAAAGTTTATTCTTTTCTTTTCTTTTTTACTTTTTTTATTCAAGATGTGGTTGGGATTTTGCCATCTTTGCATGATGTTTTGTCTTTCATTGTAATCCTACTATGTACACTAGAGAATTATTAGTAACGAAGTTTGATTTTATCCATTACAAAGTAAGTGATTTTCCTTTTTGATTTTTCTATCTTTGAATTTGTATCCAAATTCCAAGATTGTTTTGATTTTCCTTGTTCTAAGTGCTTTGTTCTTAAATATCTTTGTTCCATCTAGACAATTGGAGGGAAGTTTCCAGTTGCTGATGAAATATATATATATATATATATATATGAATGAAAGAAGGATGCATAATATCAATAAACATGAACAATAAGGAAACGTGTTGGTCTTTTAGTAATGGTGGCTCAAGAGGGGAGGGGGGGGGATTGAGCCTTATATTATAAGTGCTTGGAGTTGTCTAGAAACAACTATTTAAGCACTCCCTTAGATTAATTTGAAAACATTTTTGCAATCACTTGAGATTAATTTATTAGTACCTCAATGTTTCACTCATGTCTTTGTTCATCATAAAAAATTAGCTAGTTGAGAATGTTGATCATCAAAATCAAGCTATAGATAAGTGATTATACTCAAAATTCTCCCCCTTTTTGATGATGACAAAATATTTGAGTGATGAACCTTTCATAAAATATCTAATAAAGAAATTTAAAGTAGCTAAATGCATGCTTAATGTGCAATGTGCTTCTATTAACTTAGTGCAGCTCCCCCTGAATGGGTGCACTAAGTTACTTTTATTTTTATCTCCCCCTTTTTATCATAATAAAAAAGCTTAAAAAAATGGATAACAACATTAATAGAAGGATATGCTAAAAAATGTAGAACATAGCATTAAAGTACAAAGCAGAGTACAAATGTCATGAAGACATACAAAACAGATCTATACAGAAAGAAATGCCACTTAAATACGACTAATATTACAAGGAAGCACAAAAAATGTATATAGGACAGAGAAAATACATTAGAGAGATTAATTCAAAGAGATGAAATGCAAAAGCAATAAGCTTAAGGATCTATAGACTTGGAGGGTGGTTTGGATCTCTTGTGGTATGCTTTAGGGAAGAATTGGGGGTTAGCTAAAGGAGGAAGGATGGTGATGGGGGGAGTAGGGTGTTGAGTGGGTGATTTGGAAGAGGACTTAGATGGCTTAGACACAACTTGTTTAATTCTGAAGAGGGAAGGAGGAATAAAGGTAGAATCTTTGGGAATTACAGTGGGTGGTTCATAAGTCAAGGAAAATGCATAGGTAGAAACATAAATAAAGTCAATATGGGATCGATATGAGAGATCTAATAATTTAGGAAATTATACAAGCTCTTTTTTTAGAATGGCTTCAATGTTTGCATTCACCCTGGCAACATATTCTTCATAATGCATCGTGATGTGAGAGAAAGGAGCCTACTCATGAATTTTTGGAGGTGGGATTTTGGATCTCTTTTTTGTTTTAGATTGTACTTGTGGCTTGGATAAAATTAGAGGTTTTGGAATAGAAGTTGGCTTTCTTAAGGCTTTAGTTTTTGGAAAAGGTATATTAGGTTTAGATGCAAAAGATAATTTTGAAAAGCACACCCAAATTTGGTGTTGGATTGATTAATCAGTAAGCTATGGATAAGGAAGAGGAAGGTTGTCAACAATACCTTACAAATTGGCTTGGGAGAACAAGGAGAATTCTTCCTCTGTTAAAAAAATGTGATTGTGAGAACCTAACGGTGATGGAAAGGTTATTCTAGAAGGCCTAGATTGAGGAAGTAGTTGGAGAAGTTTTTATGCATATACATCTAGGAATGACTCAATGTGTGGTATTTGAATGTCATGTCCTTTGGGAGTGAGAGGAGGATCGGGAAGAAGTTAGATTCTAGAAAGGGTAATAAGATTAGTAAGTTGTGGGAAAGGTAGTTCTTGGGGAGAAATATTCAGATTGTGGGATAGAAACATGTTAAAATAGAAGAATTGAGGTCTGATTGAGCTTTGAATTCATAGTAGGTCATTCTAATGGGGCGATAAATTCTAACAAGTAGTCAGAGTTATATTTTGTCTTCTTGGGAGGAGGTTTTGGAGTTTTCCTAATGTTTAGAGGATGGAATCTATCATATCTAGTTGGGATATCTTGTGAATCCCAAGAGACAGACCAATCTAGATATTCTCTTGGTCCTGGAGGAATGAAATCTATCATAGAGAAGGGTCTTTGATACCTATAACACTCTTAAATTTAGGAAGCTACTTACTCATATTTCAAAGAAAGATCCTACTAAAAATTTGGCAAAGTCTTCCCTAAAATATGAGGGTTTCCAAACTTTTACATACATCTGATAATCCACATACACTATATATATATATCCACAAATCCTCCTACATCCATAGTCTCATGGACCAGATACTAGTCTTATGGCATGACAATAGCTAAGAATCAATAATCAATAAATAATGAGAATTTATTATACATCATCCACCTGTAATGAATTAATAAATGACAAGTCACATAATCCACTATAATCTCTCTTCAATAAATAATCAATAATTAAATAAAGAACATCACTTCATCACCGCTAGTTTCCATTTCAAGCACCAACCCTCGGTTGGGCTCCTCCATCATGCCTGACATCTAAAACATAGAAAAAGGTGAGTCCGGGTAAACTCAATAAGTAAGAATAGCAATAACATAACACAAATCACTCATCAAGTCACATAAACCAACTCATGCCAATGCAATCATGTAGCACTTAATCCAAGCATGCTCATAATCATGCAAATACAAAAGTATAACACATAAGGTGCCACTAAGGCCATCACTCAACCACACAAGCTTTACATGCCACATAGGCTTTCTATCGGCCATACAGGCCATCCTCATGCCACAAAGACAATCCAACAGCCACACAAGCTACCCTTAGGCCACACAGGCAATTACATTTGTCACATATGCAACCACATGCATACCAATGCCATGTCATAACCACTCACATCATATCGCATGAGCATAACCATTCTCAACACAACAAGTATTAAATCAAAATTTCAACATCAATGCATGTGGTTAAACTCAAATAAAAGTACATAATCACATAAACATCAACATATATGATAAAACACAATACCCGTATGTCAACATGTCAGTCACACTCAACCACACATATATTCGGGAGAATCCTTCTTACCTCACTTGAAAATGAATCCAAAACCTTCAATTCGATCATTGCCTTCTAATTCAAGGTCCAATGGATCCGACAAACATTTTGTGGATCACTTTTGGCATTCTCAAATAACTACATAAGCTCTATCTCAACTACATGTATTTCTAAGTAAAATTCACCTATCTATGCCTTTGGATATGTAGGGTCTAAATTATTATTTTCCACATGCCATCACTTATTACCTAATTAGGTAAACATGTAAACATCAAAAACAATTTCATTGCATCATTTCCAACTTGGTTTTTTAGCTTGTTTTCTTTTCCAACCTATCAAATAATGGATTACAACCCATCCTTTCATATCAAAATTTATCAAACTTCAAGGGTCTTAACCTTGCTAATTATACTAGTAATCTAATCACTACTTTAATTCAAATAAATCCATCTTATAGTTGTCACAAACCCATCATATAGCTCTCCATTTTAAGGGTAGTTTACAACATGCATTCCACTTGATCCATACACATTAACTCATTACCTAAGCTACCCATTTTTCCGTCCTAATTTTGATCATATAATTGGGATACTAAATATTTTATTTTATTTATCACTTAATGGTCAATTAAAGTCCTAATCCATTTCCCACAATTCCACTTTCTTCTCATTGAGAAATTTCATCGAACACTTGATAGACATGTGTAATTTATAACTTTTAGCATCATACAATCTATTTAACTTACGCCCTTCATTAACCCACCTGTTTACTAATAATTTGGAATCATAATTGGCAACTTAAATTGATAAATTAAAGCCTAATTTCTTTATACAACCTGCCCATTCATTCCATATAGTCCCACAGTAACAATGCATCATACACTATACTTATATAACACAAGTTTGAAAATTTCAGCAATATGCATCATAGCAAACCCATTTCCAATCATGCATTTCCTTAACCTCATATAATTAACATAATAATTATAATATAAATATGCCAATTATCCACTAAATTTTATTTGGAAATGGCCCCAACATCAATGCAAAAGAAATGGCCCTTCACTTTGGTATTTTATCAAGCAACTAATAGGCATAATTTAGTAACAAAATTCTAGCACAATTTAATCATTTTTTTCATAATAAATAGAGTATAATCATCATTAAATAATTTATTAAATTTTATATTATAACACCTTTGGTGTTGAAATTTGGGGAAAATTTTTCACACGATAGTAAAGTGAGGAATTAAGGTGTTACACAGTGTTTTATAAAGAAATTTGTTATGGAAAACTAGATTGAACAAAGAGAATGGCTACAGTAGTAGTTTTGAGTGAAATTGACCCAAGTAGTGATTTTAACTTAAGTCATGTATATGACTTTAGTGACTAATTAAACATATTTATTAGGCATAATGTGACATGTATGAGGTTTTAAATTAAACTTTAGAGACACTCTTTCAATTTTGAATCATTGAGTTGAATATTTCGCAAAAAGAACTGAAATGGTGAATTTGGGAAGGCATATTTATGATCAATGTGAATGGCCTAAGATAGTTATTATGTGTAATGTAATGTGTGTGAAACATTAGTTTGAGTTTTGGATGTAACTTGGAATGAAAATGACATATGGAGTTATGATAGAAAATTCAATTAAAAAGAACTGAATAGGTGATTCTTGACAATTGACCTCAAATGAAATGGAAAATAGCATGAACATATTTTATTTCATGTATGTGATATGTGGGAAATCTTGGTTTAAGATTTGGATGCATTTTAGAATAAAAATGGCATGTAAAGTCATTATAGCAAAAAAATCAGAGAAATTTGGTTAAAAATAATTGATTGAATGATTTTTGGAAATTGAATTCAAATAAAGTGGTAAATAGCATAAAAAAGTCTTATTTCATGTATTTGATGTGTGATAAGTGATTATTGGGAGATTTGGAGTGTTTTATATCAAATGGGGCTATGGAGGATTTTTCATAAGTGTAAAAGCTAAATTTGAAAAACAGGTTTATTATGATTGAATTTGGATATAGATAATGGACGAATTTGAAAATGAGTTCAATCTAAAAGTTGTAGTTCATGAAATTATCTATTGAATGGAATAAAAATCACTCAATTTAGACATCATATGAGAAAGTTATGATTAATATACCGAAGCTATTCCAAATGACTAAAAATAACAAGATGAATGTGATGGGTCAACTTCATGAAACATTTTACCATGTTTGTGGATTATTTGGAAAATATTATTAACATAAAAATTGTATTAATTGAAGTTATGTTTTTGATTCCTCAAAATTTAGGTCATTTGGACATTGTATACAAAATTTATAATCAAAATATTGTCACTATGTTGGACAAAAAGAGTTTGTCACAGCAAGGCTTTTCTCTATCGCAGCAAGACTCCAGAAAATGACTTTTGTGGCATCCAGTGAGGGCTTGTCCCAGCAAGAATTTTCCTTGCTATAACAAGGTTATTTTTCTGCCATGGTAAGGTCATTTTTTGCCGCAATAAGGTCATTTTCTATCGCGGCAAGATCCCAAAATTGCTCATCAAGACCTTGCCGCGGCAAGGCTTTTTCCTGCCATGGCAAGAGTCCGCTGACACGCCTGAGCAGCGTAAAAACTCAACCTTTTAACCCCCAAACCCATTCCATTTCATTATTTTCTATTTTGCCTCTTCTCCAATGCCTCAAAATAATACCCTAGACTCTGTTTAGCATGATTCCACCATGATTTAGCTAGGGAATTCCTATTTTAAGTAAGAATCCATTATTTCTTGAAGAAGATGATAAAACCCAACTATTAGATTCATGGATTAGGGGAAAAGACATTATTTGGTGTAAATGGATGATGCTACTTGGAACTTTGGGCTTGGATTTTCATCCATGAATGGAAGCTATGCTGGGAATCTCTGGTAAGATGATTTTTCCCATGCAAATTTTTGTTTTTGCTTAGCTAGGGCTTTATAAATTCCATGAACAATGATTTTTGGAAGAAATTTCATGATGTATGTTGTATAAATCGTGGGAAAAATCATTTCACTATGATTAATAATATGTTAGAACTGATTTAGGCATAAAAATTAGATTTTGGGGTTATTAGGGTTTCCGTGAATAGAAAAGTTTTGGGAAAAATGATGAATTTGATATGAAAATCATGGGGAAAATGGTGTATGGGTTGATTATAGTGATTTGGACATAATAATCCATGGATTTGGCTTGCTTGAGCTTGTACCCAATCTGTTAACAATGATTTTTACCCAACTTAGTTGTTTATAAGTATTAATTATGGGGGAAAATGATTAAGAAATGAATTAAATTATTTTGAGATTTGTTTGAGTTGTTTTGGAATGAAAAATCTAATTTTGGACAAAATCCTAAATTGGGTTAAAAAGGATTTTGACTTTAAAATGATTAAGTGACAAACTGGGTGAGTTAAGGATTTAACTAACTAGTTTATTTTGATTAGTGAGGTTAATGACATGATAATTATATTACATAAAGATTTGGATTCCATATAGTCAAATATGAAAATTAATTAAGAGTCTCTATTGAGATATGGGTTTAGCCATAAATCATATTCATTATTTTGGAAGAAATCAGTTCAAGTTATATGTGTAATGAATGAGATTGTTACCCTGTACAGGATGATCTAAGAAGGATGAAAAGGCATAGAATTAAAGGAATGGTTGGGAGCTAATAACCTAAGGTAAGTAGGCATTTGCTTCTTTTGAATGGATACAGATAATGTATATCCCATTTGTTTGAAATTTGGGTATGTATGTTTTGATTGGGGATAATGGATATCCCGTATTTGTTTTAAATTGATGTTGTTTGGTTGTTAGGGATTTTAAGTATCTCTTAGATTGGAATATTTGATATTTTGGGTTGATATGGATGTTTAATGTGAGGGATGGATAAGATCTCTTTGTTGTATATTTAAATTGAAGATTAATTCAAGATGAGCTTATTTGATTGGATGGAAATAACATGGAACTCTTGATTTAAAAATAGTCATTATTTGATAAGAAATGTGCTAATTATAGATTAATTGTTGTTTAATACATTTGTCTACTTACTGAGTTACCCGGAATCACACCTTCTTATATATATATATATATATATATATATATATATATATATATATATATAT
>JAYJMB010045260.1:8647-30948 GCA_036873735.1 Pouteria campechiana
GTAATTTGAAAAATGCTAGTTTAAATCGAAAGCATAACCCCAAAATCGACATAAATCATTTTCATTTTAGGATTAAAATGCAACCCAGGACATTTTTAATCCAAAGCCCAACACACTGCTTTAGGAAGCCCTTTAAAGTGAAGCACGGGTTGCATCCAAAAGGGCCCATTTGTATTCAGCTTATTTTCTTAATTTGTAAATTTTAAATAGCTGATCAACTTATAGGGAAATTTTTATAAGCAATTAGTTGCATTAAATTTTTTTTAATGTAATTTTACTATTTGAGCCGACCATAATGCTTTGATTTTTGCACTTGTGGTCAAATATATAAATGTGAGCTTAAATGGTTAGATTGCATAGAAAATTTAGTGAAATTAATTGCATATAAATATTTCCCCAGCTTATATATACAAGTTAATAGTGCAAAAAGGTTTTCGACACTTCAAGTGTTTGAGTTGCCTACAATTTTACTTTTCACGTGCACATGCGAGAACACTGATGAGATGGATTGCCTACCTAGAACCTTTTCAACTGCACAAGCAGAGAATAAATATTGAGAGAGGAAATTGGGAGATGGATGAGAGATTCCAAACAAGAGATGAGAGGAAGATAGAAAGATGCCAAATAAGAGAGAAGATAAAACAAGAGGTCCAGAGATGACTTACAATATAGAAGCAAGCAAGAATTGCACAAGAAAATGAATTATTTTGTAATAGATTAACTAACTATCATAAAAGTTGCAAACCAACATTAAAAAAGAGAAACGCAAAAGCAACCCATGTTATTTGCAAACTAAAAGTACTTTATCAGTGAATTTCTGAAGGAGATGCCGATCTTCGAAGCACCAGGAGAAGCCAGTGTGGCTGGCATGTTCTACAAGACGTCTCTTACAGACGAGGGAGCTGCTTGGGCCGCTATGCTTGAAATCGTTCCCGTCCCAGCATCGACAAATATCCATTTCATAGTTGCTCCTATCAATAGGCCCCAAGGCACGGGTCAGTACGGGCTCATCAGCGTTGATGGGTCAATAAAGAGCTGAGGACTTTTATCAGGCCACACAATTCTCAAAAGTCACGTTATAGGACACTCATTTCTATATTTAAAAGGCACTGGAAAATATTCTCAATTGCATACGGCTACTTACATATTATAGGTTGAATCCGATAATCATTTTTGAAACGCATGTGGGCCATGTGATAAGTGCCAACTCAAAAATCCATCTGCCCATAATCGCGGAAGACTCGGATACTTTCCTTTGCGCCTGTTAATAATTTCATCGGGCAAGAGCACTTTATTTGCTGCCGTATCTGAAGTTCGATGGACGTCTACGTAGATGCAATGCACCTTGCTTGAACGTAACCTTAAACACAGACATACGTAAATGGGACCCAATCCAACTCCTCTTTAACTTGGATATGACAAACAGGCGTATTCCTCTATGCTTCTGTGCTTGGCTGAGACTGATACATTTGGACCACAGCCTATTGTGAGATGCCTGTCACTTGCCAGTTGCCACGAGTAAAAGCCGAATACTTTGCCAAAAATGTCGGAGGTCTGCTTGTGGGTCGTCTCGCACTGTGTGGTTGCTTTTTAGACCCATTAACTCGGTCCTTTGGCCCAACAGCGATGGATGGCTTGATCATTTTTTAGGGCTAGCTAGCGTTCCCATCATCCTTCTGTTGTGGGAAAGTTGCGTCAAGGTAATTAAACTCCTCAATCATGCAATAATAACAAAGATTTCTAAACAAGTGATAGTTAGTCCCATAAATAAAGTCTAACTTGAAATTATATATATATATATATATATATATCAAATGCACAAAGCCCCTTCTCCACATTATGTACATTTGATATATATATATATATATAATTTCAAGTTAGACTTTATCCGAAGAAATTACACATAATGCTCGTAGGATGTAAAAGTAGAACTTCACGTTTGAATTCATGTTCAAGATTGCTGGCCGCCGTATAAAAATTTGCAATTCAGATCCTTAGCTCTCCCTATCATATTTTGATTTAAATAGGAGATAGTAGCAGATGTATTCGACGGTTCGCTAACTCGTGGCTGAAACTACTGCCAATGTGCAGAACATGGGCCCACCCAGTGGACTGACAACCTTATCCAGCTGCTGGTGGTAAACAGGCTCTATGTTAACAGCCCGCTGCTTCTGATGGGAGGCAACGGTGAGGGTCTTGGGTGAGACCCCAAAATCCTACATTGAAAGCGTGCTAGGAGAGAGATTAGATTATAGATTTGTCTGACTCTTTTAACAAATGAGGTGCTTTTTGGGCTAAAAAAGCCAATAAAAAGAATTAAACCGTGTGACCCCTGAACTTGCCCTAGGAGGGAGTATTGCTAGAGTGTAATTTTATGAATCCCGAATAAGTCAAACTTCCACACCTACTAGTATTAATGCGGTGCAGGGAATTGGCATGCGTTGGAGACGATTCCCACAGACCAAACAAGAATAGCTCGTAATGTTAAATATACCAATTTCACCCCAATATGATTAAGCCGTTGTAGAAAGTCCTGTTTTTCACTTTTTTACTATTTTTCTTATACACAATTCAGTTGCACGTCAACCCTTTATGCAAGGTGAAAATTTTACCCATGCCACTAATACACACTTCTCATGTTCATGTTCAACAAGGCAAATGGACATATGGGACTCAGATGCCCGAATTAATATAAATCAGATTCTATAAGGCAACAAACGAGGTTGAGATGTAGACATAACAGAATTTGGAGGACAAAGCAGAAATTAAGTATATTTATGACTGACTTTAATGCAACGGTAAATGGGCCAGTTGCAATTCAAATGATTAGCCATTTTATGAGATGCTTTTCTACTTTTTGTAACTTACATGCACTTCAAAACCTCAAAGCAAACGTGAAATTTCTTCTTTTACGCCATTCACTAACTGACTGCTAAGCTGCCCAACGTTATCAGGATCACATCATCCGTCATCCAAGTGGAAGACATTTGAATACTGGACGGACCCCACTTGATACTGGGATAATGTACCCAATGCTGATGGGCACATGTGGGCGCATGGTTAAAGTGGATGCTTTTTCCTTGTGTGTGGGGTAATAAACCACCATATTGGCGTCATCTTAGAGACATATGATGTGGTCCACCAAAGCTGTCATTCATATCAAGCCAAACATTTGTACATTGAGGATGCAATGCATGTGACAACCCTGTTTGGGTTCTCAAGAACCGTATTTAGCTTCTTCTTCCCAGCCATTAATCACAGTATGAATTGGCCACATCGATGAGATATATGTTGCACATGCATGCATGAGTTTTTGTGGGCATTCACATATATCCAGTGGCAAAGTTGGATTATTAGAGACTATTTTGGGATAAATGAAAGTGGACAGTCAAATGGGTGTCACGTATACAATAATGACGTGGAAAAAGCTGGTGCAACCTAACCAAGCCGACATGGCACATCCATGCACTGCTTGTTCTCCTAACTACTCAAAGAAGTGACATCAATAATCTTCATTTTTCTCCCAGCTGAAAACCCATTCATGTTTGGGGACATACACATATATAAGCACGTGCCATCTGAGGGTGCAGATGTAGACGTGAAATTGACATGAGGGAAGAGGATATCCATATGAGTAAAGGGACAAATCCGAGTCAAGTGTGCAAAGACTCGGTGGAAGAAAATGAGCCCTCCTTGTCCAGATGTTCGACTGCAACATAAACCTTCCATGATAATTCATCACGCGTTCATGCACCATATTTTAGTCATCATGTGTAGGTGATCTGTGCCAAGCATTTCTATGGCCTAACAATGGAAGGTTAATGTGACATCTCCACTAGTTGGGCAAATTCAATCATGTGGGGGCCTTCATATCTCACCAAAATGGATTGTTGGATATAAAATGACATCCTGAGCATTCCAAAATAGTGGGAGAAGCACTTTCATCAAGTCCATTCAAGATATCCAAGGGGGCGCCCCTTATTGTAGCTCGATCGTGAATTTTCTGGCAGAGGGATCCACTTCCGGAATTTATACACTCAAAAATATGTAGTGTACTTGGTACACCAAGACAGCCATGCAACCTAATGAGTCGGTCTGCATAATAAATTAATGTCCAGCGCCACATGCATGAATCTACGGAACATACACGAATACATCCGCTTTCACGTACCATCTTGACAAAAATAGTTACATCTTTAACTCTGTAAAATGGACTGCAAATTATTTGAGAACTTTAGTTTAAGGTGTCTGACTCAAGAGTCTGAATGTATGATGTAGTTGTTTGCAATGCTCCGGGAGAGTCCATGTCCGAGGAGAAGTCATAGAAATAACTGGCAGCCGACAGCTTCATGGAAAGAAACTGGGAAATTCATAAGGAGGAGAATATTAGAATTCAGTTACGATATTTTTTGGGCATTAAAGGAAAAGGGGGGTTAAAATTTTGAGCTTACCTCAACTTGATTTTGCAATGACTGCACGTAATTAATTATCTCATCCAACATTACAGCCATTCCCATCGTCTGCAGAACATAGGCCCACAATAGAAAACGATTTAATGCATATAACGAGAAAACTGGTAGGACAAAAAGCTGTTTACTGAAGAATCCAAAACGTGAATTTGGATAATTCTATGACCTGGCAGAATGCCGGCTATCTCTGCTAATCTCATCATTAAAGTTGCCTTTTATGGAGAAAGTAGTTTCACATTTCTTACAAATGTACGTGGAAGAATCACTTTCTAACAAAAAAACAGTTGCAGATATAATTTCCACGTACGAAAACTTAAATCCTTTCCTGCAGGGTATTCTCTATGTTCAAACAATTCAGAGAAGAAATCCTCATCGTGTTATTCTTCTTACCTCGTGACATCCAGGGACAAGGTCTCGCAAACACCTCATTCTATTGTTGATTCTCTCTCTTCTTACCTGATACACATCAAAAACATAATGCTTAATTACATTATTATAAAAATTCTTTCTTTCATTAAACGAAAAGATGAACCATATGTGTCAGCAGAATAGTCAAAGAGCGTAGGATTATTTTCTCTAAATTACATAAGAATAGGAACGTAGCATTCCTCCAGAGTAAAATATGACAGGTTGCAGTAAATGCCCTTCCGTCATTTTCCTACTGTGTTGTGGCCATTTTCATTCGGGCATTTAGTCATTTCACCAAGAGATCCTTTTTGAATCCATGGCTTTCTGCACCTTTTTGAAATGAAATTATGGAAATACCCTTTCAGCTAGGCTGTGACTGTCTGTAGCTTGGCCTCTTCCTGCTCTCACGTGAATCACCTCCTTCGGTCCCTCCTCGTGTTTCTCATTGCCCTTCCCTCTCTTTCCCCTGTCAAGGCACTGAAAAAATAAACCCACAAAATCAGCCCCTTTGAAAACAGGCGGTTAATTTATAACGCAACTCCTTTATGCAAAAACCCTAATCTTCCTTTGGTGGGGAAAATGTTGTGTGGAACAGAATTCCCCACCAACGCAGAAGCCAATTAAAAAGACAAAGTCGAAAACTGAGATTTACAGAAAAAGAAAAAAAAATCATACTTCTTTCCTTCTACTTTTATTTCCTTCCTCGAACCCAATATCTGAAACTTGGGAAGACAACTTCCCAGAGCTGGTACTTGAAACCGCCGTTGCCTTCCTTTTCTTACTCTCCTGATTTTCTTCTCCCATGGAAACCACTGATTGAGCAACAGGAAATGAACTTGGAAAATCCCAAAGATTCTCAGAAAAGGGATCAGGAAATTTGGGCTGCTGTGGCAAGAAAGAATCGCCAGAGAAGCCCATGAGTCGATGCAAACTGAGTGTGGGAGTGTTTAAGACATTGGTGTTTAGATCTTCAAATTGGTCTGTGTATTCCATGATTGAATCCACGTCAAGGAAAGGGAGAGAGGAGAGCTTGAAGCTCTGGGAATCATCAGAGAATTCTGCCATTGCTTTTATCTTGAACTGCTGAGCTTCCGGGCAGCTGTTTAGAGGCCTTAGCGCAGTGAAAGAGAGTGAAAAGGAGTGTGTGGACCGGTGCATTGGCCTTGAATTACCAGTATCGTGTCCGTGTATATATATGGTTTTGCATATGGGAATTCTGGCCTTGTCTGTGGTCAAGAGTATCCGAAGTTTTATTCATGGCCCCGCCATTGCCGATGAGTTGTGGTTGGTGGGTTTCTCTCCTGGGAAGACTAGTTGGATAATCATAATTGCTGTCTTTTTATTTCGATCAGGCGTTTGAAAGGTCATGTAGTATGATCGCATCCATCAATTTTTCTTAATGTAAGAGCGGTTGTGTATAAAGGCAGCTGGCCTTACATGTGGGTCCCGGAGTCCACCATTTAAAGAGGTCTTGGGGAAACCTATCCGTTTCCCAAAAGACATGCATGCAGAAGACTTACGCGGCATTTCCAACTTTTTATGCTGTGTTCCCCCTTTGGCCACAAATGCATGCAGACATATCCAAGAAGATGGCCCCTCTAATAGTTTTAACTGAAGCCGAATTGATAAGTGTGTGACTTCATGGAGACATTTTGGAGATTGGGATGTTCATGAGAGCTAAAGATCGGCAACACAAAGTCCATGGCTGTTGGGGATGCATGTCGACGCCTACAAGTTGCGGATTTAAGTGCAAAGCCCCAGCAGACCCAGCTGTAAGGCAGACACCCTAATTAATGCGCAATGGAGTCCAATCGATCTCTTAGATGTGCCTTTATGTCTCCAAAATGCAGCATGATTCATTATTTCGGTGGACCAAATAATATTTGGTCTATAATAGGGCACTTGAGTGGTGGGGCTGGGGTTGCAAGGAGACAAATGCTTCAAGAAGATGATGATTCATTCATCGCTCGACTATTACAACTAATGAGTTTTTATTTATTTAGGGCTTTTTTATATTGGATTAAGCCCTGGATCTAGGCTCCATGATGGGCTAATCTGATCCAATTCATATGTTGAATGGGTAGAAACGGAGGAAATAGTTTTGACAACTAGTTGTAACCTTCTCAATCCCCAATAAAATGATGGGGGCTTCCAACCTTCATTACCACAGCAAGAGACCATATGGAAAGAGAGATGCTGTGACTGAAAATTGTGTAGTTCCTCTTAGGCTATGAAAAGAGTGTGTTGTCGTTTTCACTTGCTTAAGATTTAACTTGAAATAACAATAGTTCTGCCTTCTTATGTCGATGCTTATATTAACTAACAGTTTAAGAAAAAAAGGAGAAAAAATTGTAACATAAAAGATGCAAGAAAGAAATGATAGGACAAAAAGTAATGCTTGAAAGTAAAATAAAAAAATCAACTTATTACATGATCCTTTGGGGGGAAAGATAAAAGGCCATAGTTGAAAGTATAAATAATTATGAGAAAAATAGGATTATTACTGTAAGTAAAAAATAAGTAAATACAAAATCAATTAAGAATGATGAAAATTATTAAAAAGGGATTTCCCTCGTTATCAAATGGGGCTTTTGAGCCTTAGTTTACCAATTTTCATTAGGTCTCAGGTAACCGGTTGAGTAGACTCAGCCAATATAAAGAGTCTTTGGAGTCATGGTTGGGTTTGTGACATAGGGTCCAATACCTCTACTCTTTAGCAAAATAATTTTAATATCCAAATGAAAATTTCACTTACTCCCCTCTTAGATCTATTTTATTTGTCACTGAAGAAGATTAAACTACCCTGATGCGTCAAATGTCCTTGCAACAATCAAACAGCAACCTCGTCAAGGCCACCCAAATCTGCTCAAGCATCTATAGAAAAAACT
Source organism: Pouteria campechiana (assembly GCA_036873735.1). Taxonomy (NCBI): domain Eukaryota; kingdom Viridiplantae; phylum Streptophyta; class Magnoliopsida; order Ericales; family Sapotaceae; genus Pouteria; species Pouteria campechiana. The sequence goes on from JAYJMB010045260.1 coordinate 16,413, forward strand.
GTAAATAATTAAAAAAATTAATTACATACAATGGACTCTACTTTTCTACTCAGCTCCACGCGTCAGGCAGAGCGCGGTGCTTACCTGATCCTTTCAGAGTCGCCTGCATACGAGGAATCCTGAGATTTAGAGTCTGCAATTTACCTACGGAATTTGTAAATTAAAAAGTTTGTCTAGACGCTGTTGGAAGCTCGCAATGCCGTCTGCAGCAAACCTTTTAGCCTGAAATATGAATCACGTGGGGCTGACCTGGCGATGCATGGTCAAGCCAGTGGACACGGCTACGCCAGGCCACATGCGTCTGCAAAGGCGCCGGGCGAGCCTGGTAAAAGCTCGCGCCTAGGGTTTCCCACTTCAGGTTGGTACGGTTGAGCTGACATTGGACGACGTCAGGCCATCTCTAGCTCTAACTTAATCCTTTCTAGAAAATTTTAATCCTAATCTTGTTTCTTAAATTTGTGTTGAAGCTGATTAGATTAAATATTTGGATCAATCACAATGTCGACATTAAATTACTTTCAATCGATTAGGCTGAAAAGACTCCTTTTTCAACCTTAAAATATCAGCATGTTGATTTTCGTTTCTCCATTTAAGAAGCTATCTAAAGATGCTATTATCTAATCATCCTAAATTCAATTGAAATATAGTTACTAATAAAATAAATCTATTATTACTTCCTACTTTTAGTTTGGATGGAAATGTGCAGACAAATCTTATTTTTCTCTCAGTAAATTTGAGAAGTTGGTTGTCAAAAATTTAAAGAAGATGTTTCTATTAAGGTGGGGAAAGCAGGCTGCTTGGCAGCACCCATAGCCAAGATGGAGTGTGGTTAGCGTGTGATTTTCGGACACTTCATTGCTTAGCTGGGCTGAATCACATGAATACAAGACTTTTCACGTGCCATTCTGATTTTTCACCAGAAATATTCAAGTCTAGTACGATGGACCACGTGCAGTTCGGGCTACACGGCATTCGATGGATATCTCGAAGGCCTTTATACTACCTTTTTTCTTCGACAATAGTTGTCAAAAGCGCTCCCCTAGGCCCACCTCATGCGCCTTGAGGTACCTTGGTGTGTCCAATTAAACATTTTTAAAAAATATAATTTAAATTCTGTTAAGATTTTAACTTCTTTAATTTTTTATTTTTTGGCTTAATTAAGATTGATGTCCTCTATAAAATTATATTAATTTTTGAATAATTTTATCATTTTATTTTTATAAATTATATAGAATTAAATTTATTAATTTTATATAATACGAGCCTTGATTTACCCATGAGCCTTTCCAATTTACGCTTTGGTGCACTTAAGCCTTCAACAACTAAAACAACTATAGTTGAGACTTGAGACCATATGACATTCATAGCCCTACTGTAAATGGGTCTCTCTGACGGCCTCAGTAAAGGAAACGGAGTGTGCAATAGTCTGCAGACACCCATGTTACCGCGCTGTGTTGTTTAGGTATATTATATATGCTTGGATTTTTGCCATCTGGTTGCGTATAAAGGTCAAAAATCAAGAATATACATGATGTAACTTGAATTGAGTAAGTTGTCTAACATGGGTTGGGTCTAACCCAACCTGAGATTAGCAGGGTTAGAGTTGGATAAATAAAAAAAATTGAGTTGGAAAGATGAGACGTTGAAATCAACTCTATGAGTAACTACTTAATTAATACCTTTTCATTTCACTTAACACGTTAGTTGGGGCTTAAATAAACCTTCTTTACACAGTGTTATTTTCTTTTATTTATAAATAAGGTCCGGACTGCTACCATGTGTATTAAAGGTATGTCTTTATCGAATTTGTATTCTATTCTCTCTTTGAGTTATCTATGACAGAGTTTTTAATAATATTATTGCATATTGTTATGATATAACCATTAAATTAGCTAATGTTAACCTCATTTTAGAATTAATTTATAGTGAACATTTTAAATATTTAAAATTTCAACCTAAATTATTAACTTGAATTCAACCTAATTAAAATTTTAGTAATAAGGTTAGGGTTGAAGTTTCATGCATGAATTAGAATTAGACTGTGGGGTACAAATTGGGTTAAGTTACAGTGGATTAAGGTTAATGTAATTCTAGTTCTATTTATAAAAGTTTAAATATTATTTTATTTATAAATTATGTTAAATTTAATTTAACCCAACACTAGTCCAAACTTTTAAAATTGTAGCTAAGTTTTAGGTTGAATTCGGTTTAAGTTTAAATTCTTGGTTTTAAGTTGACAGCTTTTATGCTTATGCATTTAAACAATTTAACATATGAGTTACTAACAACGAATATAGTTATAGAAGATAACTTTTGATATATTATTATTAAAATTTTTTTTGATATATTATTATTAAAAATAAATATGTTATCGTAGATATATATTGTAAGAGTCTAAGGCGACGCCAGCTTATGAAAGAGTCTTGAAGCAGAACTCTCATTTCAAACAACAAAAGACAAATTAAAGATTAAATATTTTTTCGGTTTAATAAAAATAGCCCTTAAATCAAAGTTTCAAATGGGATTGGAATTTTCTTAGCAACCAAAAGAGGGGTAAGGACGGTTTTGGGTTGACTCAACCTAGGGTGGGTTGACTCTTACCAGGGATAACCCAAAATGATTTGCCTCTAGACTAACAGTGATAGGCAGGTGTATGATTATTCCATGCTGACACACATGGGGGAACCTATGTAGGTTGCATCGGCCATGTGGCCAGCGTGTGCGCTTTAGGTGAGTCCCCCCGTCGTCCCATTGGTGGACATCTTCCGTCGAACATGGACGGTGAATCCCGTACCCGTAAGCCCCTCCATTGTCACGTTACCAGAGCTTTGCCCCGTACATCGACCCGTGTGGGACTCACCACATGGTCAGCAATGGCGATAAAGATGGCTGTCGAGCTCCTCTTGGATTTAGTCCAGGTGCAGGTAGCCAGTAATAAATAGTGGTCACCACCGCCGCTGCTGTTTATTTTTTTCGGTGGGTGCAGAGAAAACGTGCACAGAGCTCATAGATTATACAAGTAAATGAATTTTGAATTCTTTTTTATTATTAATTTAAAGCCTTAGATGAAGATACTGATAATAATAATAATAATCATCATTATATTGTAATTTAAGTCAAATATTTTGCACCTGAATACTACCTAGCAGTGCAAATCGGGTTGTTTAGTGCCGGGTTGAGGTGGGCTCTACCGTTGTCTGATTTTTAAAAATTCTACTTTACACTAATTTTTATGTTGTTTCGATTCGAGGTACCTTACTCTATTTCTTTTGAGGTGGCATTGGTTTAGTTTCAATTTAAAATTGATTAATTCTAAGTTTTGTTCTGGCATATTAGAAAATGAATGATTGAAAAAGCATACTGAATAAAAGTAAATACACATTTTACATTCAAAACTATAAACAGCATATAAAATATATGACTGTCAACTGAATTTCTCAAATATATTTGATAGGTAGAAAACTAAAGATGAAAATATAGATAAAGAATTAGTTTAGATGTATATTTTATATTTTAACAAAATCTAAATGGGTTGGTTTTATTGTGATACCTATATTTTGGAATCAAACCTACTCAAATTTTAGATGCAAGTTAGATATGTTTACCTAAGCTAACCCTATAGATAATTAAACGAAAACCTATTTGGCTTAATTGGATGGAATTTCTATTTTCAATGGGTAGAAAAGTTTCATTATTTTAACCATCATTTCACAACAGAATTTTTTAAAACTCGTGTAACATAAATATACACATCAAAAAAGTATTCAATGGTTCTAATCTACTAAAAGTATTGTATACCATCTTAAAACCAATATTTTCAAATCAACTTAAATTTTGACCCATACATTGATCCTATGTGGAATAGAGGAGACATCGGATAATGATGCATTTGACTCCCTAAATAATGCACTCAACAAGCATGAAATCATCATCCATTCCATCAAATATAATACGAATAGCAGCATGATCCTTCTATTTTCATCGATTAAAATTATACAACAAAAAATGCTCTATTCTACTTACCTAATCAAAGCGTTCCTCCTTGAAAAACCATGCTTATCTCATTTCCTTCACTCACACTTTCTATTCTCACACTGCTAAAGTCTCTCACCAATAAGCATGAGGCAGCCACTACCATCCAACATCATAATTATATGCATCCGATGTATTAGAATGGTCGTGCATGTTACACATTAAAACCACCCATGCCTATGCTACACATTAAAGCTACCCACGCCAAATAGGCAGCTGCCCATGCCATGTCTTAAGGCAGTTTCTTATTGAAAAATTAAAAAAATAATCCCATGTGCTCCATGTGGGGTATTACAACACATGAAAATAAGACTATCCACTTATTTGACGCGAAAAAATGATCAAACATTTTGGGACATGGTGACTAGGGATCTATAAGGTCTTATAAAAGTTAGATTTAGTTAATTGTTTATATTTCATAATAAATCTTATTTTTATTATTTTATTAAAATTTTCATTTATAGCCATTCGAATTAAGATTTAAATGGATAAAGGTTTTTAAAACTTTCTCTATAATTTCTTTCTTTATTGTAATAACAACTCATATTTTGTTTTTAAAAAAGAAAATCATTATTTTTTATTCTAGTTGATTTAGTCAACCGTTTATATCTTCAATTCATAGACCTTTCTATTTTTTTTTTCTTTCTTTGCTGCATCACAACGCCACGCACACCATGTATCTAAAATACAATAACTAATTTTCTTTATATGAAATACCATTGTATTCAAAACATAGAATGGCTAAGCTTATTGGCCTTGAATGCAGATCCCTTGTGCTTAGCATTAGAGATTCTTTGATGTTGCCAATAAACAAATGCCACATGGATGAGATATTTATCTAGAAGATGTTTAAAATCTAAATAAAGGTGTAACAAAACAAAAAGAGAAATAAGAAAAATGGGACAAAGTTTTTTAAAATGAATGAAAATAATTTTCATTTTATTGATGTCCTAAATTAATTACACTTATTGTATATACATCAAAAAATTTCATATTCACATCCTAGAGTACAAGTGGTTCTAATTATATATCCATAATGAAAGAAAATCCTTGATTAAAAAAAGTATAATATATTTAGAGACCCAAAAAATGGAACGCAATATCTTTTGAATGGATGTACTATCTTTGAGGTAGCCAAGAACATTGTGATGACTTAAAATTTAGTAGATGGTCACAAGCTAATTGGTGAAGAGGATGACATAGTTCTAGAGTAAGTTGCTAGACTCTAAGTCAACCGAAATCAAGAATATTTTGACCTAATTAGTTTTTCCTGGAAGGAATTGAGATCAGGTGATATATTTTGTGCTTAAACCTTAAAGAGACCAATAAGAAAATAGATAATAAGGGTTACTTGACTCTCCTTATAACCATAGGAAGCCTAGGAAGGATGAATGACTTTGATTGCATTATGACATGATTTGATTCGATGAATCATGACTCGTGACTTGGTAGCTTAGTTATCTCATATTCCTGAAAGAAGCCTAAGAAGAATGAGACTAGGTAGATTAGGCAATTTAGACTCAATGAGGGCTCAACTTTCTCAATTGTTATTGAGAAGCTTAGAAAAAGTGGAACCAGGTTGACTAGGTTTGACTAAGTGAATCACGCTTGGATGACTTAGCAAGTGACTCACCTCTCTCATTTGCTCGTGAGAAGCTTAGGAAAAGCAAGATTAGGTTGAGTAGGTTTGACTTAGTAAATCATGCTTGGATAACATAGCAAGTGGTTCAACTCTCTCATTTACCCGTAAGAAGCTTAGGAAAAGCAAGACTAAATTAACTAGATTTTACATAGTGAATCAAGCTTGGATGACCCAACCAATGACTCAGATCTCTTATTTGCCTATGAGAAGCTTAAGAAAAGGGGGACTAGATTGACTGGATTTGACTCAATGAATCAGACTTGGATGACTCAGTGAGTGACTCAGCTCTCTCATTTGCTTATGATAAGCTTAGTAAAAGTGAGACTGGGTTGACTGAGTTTGGTTAATTAAAGTAGTCTTGCTAGGTTTTGACTCAATAAATTACGACTTAGCGATTTGGTAACTTGATCCTAAATTTAGATAATTAGGTGATTGGATAGGTGGTATTTTCTAATATTTTGTACAAAACCAAAAGTGGACGATTTATGTTATTTAACCTATGAGAGACTGTAGAGACAAGTTGCATGAATTAAGCTTAATTATACTTTGAGTTAATTAAGTTTAATTATAATTATAATTAATAATACTCATTAATGCTAATGAAAGTTCCTAATCAGTTTAAGATAATGGATAGGGTACATGTCACAATCTCCCTTAACCTATGAGTTATTTTCTAGAGTAACTTTACCATTTATAAGGTCTCATTGGTATTTTTAACAGGTTTTCATATGTTTTAATTATTTAAAATTGCATTATCCCATTGTCCATATAGTCACATGGGACTCACAATTATTAATACATGGGTAAGACCCACCTATATACTTGATGGGACCATGATAGAGTGTCATTAGGTATTAAAAGAAATTTTCAGTGGCCAAAGGCTACTAGTCTCAGGGGAGACACTTGCCTCTTGGAGAGTACTTAAGCTTTAGTCCATAGAAGTTTTTATATCTGGTAAGAGAAATGAGTAGGGTATTTATAGGTTTCGAGTTCATCTTTACCAATAGGGGTAATTTGGGAACCCTACCTTCTCCTGCGGGGGCAATTTGATAATTAACCTCTCCTTCACCTGCAGGGATAATTTGAGAAATAACTCTACCTTCATTAGCAAGATCATTTTAGAAAATTAGGAGTACAAATTGGGTCGATTTATATCGGGTCGGGGTTGTCCAAACTCTAACCTTATTTCTAAAAACTTATAACCAATCCTACACATATGGCTCCAAACCCTAACCCTATTTTTTAGATTTCAAGTTGAAATTAGGTTAAGTTCGAGTCAACAATATGGGTCAATAACTTGATATCTTTTACATTTTTTAAATCCAATGTAATTCATATTAAAGCTATGTTTATAAATTTACTACTGAAACTCATAAATAATAAGTTAAAATTAATGCAATGCTAACCATATATACTCTTTGTAAATAAAATGTGTAATGCCAAAATCAAAAAGCATATCTTATTAAAAGGTTGAGTGATTTACCTATTCCATAATGCCTGAAATATCACAAGCTTTCAAGTTGATTAAGACAAGTGTTTGTCTCCTAAAAAGAAAATAAATGTCAAAGTTTTGGGCTATTAAAAACTTCAAGCTTAGAATCAACAAATAAAATAAAAAAAAAGATTTCTTTAGCTATGAATAGATGTCGCAATGGCCTAAATATTTACTTCACATTAAATTCCTCTAACTGAAGGATGTCACAAAGCCTTTTAACACTGAAAGTAAGTAGCTTACAAATAGGATAGCATCTACAAATTCATAATAATCAATCAAACACTCATCTACTCTTAACATCAATATCCAAAAACATATATGAATTAAATATATATTTATACCATCTAAACAAGAAACAAATAACCATAATTTCTAAATTTTAAAATACATTCATGTGTTCAAAGTTTGAAACTCTAGCAAGCAAATTAATCATGCAAATATGTCAATCAACCACAAGTACCTAGTTATAAATTTAAAGTTACACACTTTTCACTTAAAATCATTAAGTCTCACATTAAATTAACAACATAAAGTAAACGCAATCTTTTTCCATTTAAATGATCAATCTTCAATGAGGATCCCTTTTCCCTAAAAAGAATGCAATTTTTGTTAATAAATATTATAACAACAGAGATAAATATAAAAAAAAAATCAATATCAATTTGCTTGTTATCAAACCTTTATATTTGTAGTGTAAGGAGCATTGTTAGATCCAACATCATCTTTCATGACTATAAGTTGATTAGCACAAACTCATTAACATGTAATATAAGAAAATAAAAGGAGACATTAATTTCATTTCCAAATAGAAGAGTGTAAGATTTTAAAAAACAAATTACCTGATATGTCTATTGTAAGTTCTTTTAGATGCTCTTCAATATTAGTTGGTTTTGGCCTTGATTGTGTCCAATATTGAGAACAAATTAAACTCTGTACTAAAGTTAGTGATAATGAACATCTATATGGATCAGGCATTCGTCCTCCTATACTAAAAGCTTATTCTGAGGCAACAGTAGACACAAGAATAATTAAAATATCATGTGCCATAGAAGACAACACTTTATACTTGAAAATTTTATTTGATTACCATGCAAAAATGTTAAATTCATCGCTATCTATCTCTATATGTTCCTCAAAATACTTATCAATCTTTGTTTTAACTTCTTCTATTTCTTTCACAGCTAAAAATTTCATGAATTCTAGTCTCCTGGGTCCCTTCACCTTTACTTGACTACTTTTTTTTTCCACATATTTTGATTTAGTAGAAGAATACTGCACTCCATAGATATTGAAAATCTTTTCAAACTCACATTTTACATTCTGCACTATTTCTTTAGCTTTCACCTCATTATACACCCTTGAAAGATAGAATTTAAGAAATTTCAACCTGCATCTTGAATCCAAAACATTTGTAACAACTAATAATATGTTAATTTTCTCAAAATTACCCTAATATTTGTCAAAATTTTCTTTTATTCGTCTAGACATCTCTCATAAGAACACATATTTTGATGATAAAAAAGGATATATCAATCTGTCAATCTTATCTAATTCATCCAAATAAAGAGAGCAATAACATATGATATATCAAACAAACAATTTGTAGTATTATAAAAAATTTTGACACAAAACTTTAGCCATCTTTCAATCAACTTCGGTTAGAGTGTCTTCTTGAGCAAAAATAGGATTATTAATAATAAGTGCCAAACATGTAAACTTTCACCTTCACCTATTAAAAAATTTCTTTTTGCTAATTTTTTTCTCAATACTTTCAAAGCCACATCATTTACAGATGCATTATCCATAGTCAATATAGTAATTCTATTCAATCCCTAACCAAATAATCAATCTTTAAGTGCTTTAGCAATAGCATCACCAGTGTGTAGAGGTAGAAGGAAACAAAAGTTAATAATTTGTTATTCAACTTCTACTGGTCATCAATATAGTGTGCTGTAAAACACATATAACCATCATTTGCTATAGAAGTCCATAAGTCAGTACTCGAACACACACATTGAACCTTCTCTTTAAAAAACTTCTGTAACTTGTTCTTTTCTGCCTCATAAATTTCAACACAATTAGTAACAACTGTTGTTCTGCTAATCTATTTAAAGTGTGGCTACAACATGCCAACCCATCTTCATAGACCCTCACACTCAACAACCATGAAAGGTTCCTCATCTATAATTACCATCTCTACAAGTCTTTTTCTATATTGAACTTGATCAAATTGTCAATTACTAATCACACCAACATCACTAGTTTGAGATAATAATGAGAATGATAATAATTTTTCTCTCTTGTTATCTCCATGTCTTCGATAATAAAGACATCTTGTCAAGTGCCTTGTAAGTGAGCCTGTACCATGTTTACTCGGACACTTTAAAACCCTTTTGCAATAACTGCATGTGCCAATTTGTTCACCTGCATCTTTTCCTTCTCCATTTTTATCAATATTTGGTCTTTTAGTAAAATGCTCCCAAATTTTAAAAGAAGTTCTTTAGGGTTATTTTTCTTTTAGATTAAGAGCTTCAGAGGCAGTAATGGTTACATTATCATCATATCCTTCCACATTCACCACGCTCTCCATGTTTTCCAAACCCAAAGTCACTTCATTAATATCCTTTATATTGGACAATGAAAATAATTCCTACAAATACGTTTCAAACATATGCATCATAAATTAAAGCATGTAAATAATAACCCAATAGAAAAAATCATAAATATTATAAAAAATTAAAATAAAAAAATTCAAAATAAAAAACCATAAGTATTATAAAAATTCAGAATGCAACTTGCTGAACACAACCTTAATCAAATGCAACTTGTTGAACACATCCATCATTAAGATTACCATTGGATTACCTTAGATGCCTATTTGTTCATTAACTAATAAGCACATTTCAGATTTCTGGAGCTAAGATTACCATTTTTCCTTAAAAACTTAATATTTCAAGGAAAAAGAAAACAAAATCATCAACAATTTCATTAGATTTGAACTTAAAGAATGATTCCTTACTGGATTCGCTGGAAGCTTGCAATAGAAGAGCTAGTAGTTTGCTGGAAAGCCTAGAACAGAGGAGGGTTGGACTCACTGGAACTCGGAATGGAAGGGGAAGATGGAGTAGCTAGATTCTCTGGCCGAATAGAAGGAATCTGATGCCGAATGGAAGAGACGATGGTCTGACGCTGAACGGAGGAGACAGTATGCCATATGATACTGTTTGATGCCGAATGGAAGGGTTTCAAGATGTGATGGAAAAGTCATTTCAAGCAGCAAGGGAAGAGATGTCAAGCCAGAATGGAAGAGATGATTCGAGTAGCAACAAAATGGGCAAGCTGGAAGAGGCAATGATAGAAAGCTAGAAAAGGTAGCAATGGCGGCAGGCTAGAAGAGGTAGAGCCATAGATGAGGCAAAGCCATGGAAGAAGAGGCAGTGTTAGAAGAGGGAGAGTCATGGAAGAGATACAGACGCTGGAAGAGATATGCAATCATGGTATTTTTGGGGTGGGGAATGAAGTATTTTTTTATTCTTTATTAACATGTGGGGTTGGGTCAGTTTTTAACATCCCTATCCATACTGACCTGATTTCAAAAATAAGTCACCAATTTTGTCTAAACTAGCCCTACCTTGCCAACAACCTTGTCCATACTCAGTACCAGATAGGGGCGGGTCATCCTCAGTTTTGGGTCAACTCGCCCCAATTTGTACCCCTATGGGAAATAACTTTTCCTTCATCAATAGGGGCATTCTGAAAAAAAATCCACCTTCACCTCCAAGGGTATTTTGGGAAATAATTCTACTTTCACTAGTAGGGGGTATTTTGGGAATGACTTTGCCTTCATCAACAGGGGTATTCTGAAAAATAACTCTACCTTCACCAGCAGGGACATCCTTGAAAATACTCTGCCTTCACCTCTAGGAGCATTCTGTGAAATAATTCTACCTTCACTAGCAGGGGCATTCTGGGAATGACTCTACGTTCACCTCTAGGGGTATTCTGGAAATACTCCACCTTCACCTCCAAGGGCATTTTGGAAAATAACTTTGCATTCACCAGCAGGGGCATTCTTGGCAGTGTTTTGAAAATCAAACCAAACCAATTGGTTCGATTAGGAACTGGCTAGGGCACTGATTTGGGTGAGGCCAGTCACCAATTCTCTTAACAATCTGTGTGAACCATTGGAACCATAGGGTTCAATTGGTAAATTGGAAACCGCTGGATTTTTTTTAAATATAAAAAAATAATGCAGTTGCACATGCATCCAAAGGCTCCAAACAAAATACGTTGAGGTTGGACGACTAAGGCATTTTTCCCCTAATTTTTTCCCTTCTGCCTCCCTCGTCTCCTACGATAGGCGATTTTCTTACTCCTTGCCTTTGCCGTTGCCGACTGCCTCTCAGCACTCAGTCTCAAGTAACTCTCTCTCTCTCTTCTCTCTCTTCCCACCTGCCCAACGTGCCACCTTCTTTCCTCTTGATGATAATGATTATAAAATAGACTCCTGTAGCAATTTACTACCACTTTTCAAATTTGGGCATTACTTTTGTACCCACTTTAGGATGGAAAACATAGTCCAAAGCTGCATTTGAATTTTGGACCACCTTGATATTTGTAAACTACCTATTTGAAAGCCATCAAATTAATGCTTATTACTTAGCTGGTCAATGTGATTTCCCACGTGATGAAACCCAACTACTCCTGTAATAGATGTGTTGAGTTAATGTCATTTTCAAAATGATGGTGAACTAATACACTTGGTAAAGGATTAAACCCCCCTAAATCCAAAACCTTGACATTGGAGCTTTATTTTATCTTGGGTGCAACAAAATGGTTTTTAGAATTCATATCAGAAAGAAATGATGGCAAGGTTCATGATTTGCTTCATGTAATAAAGATAATTTTTTGGTGTACGATAGTCTCCCCCTACCCAGCGTGCCAGTGTGCCACCTCTCTCTCTCCCTCTCTCCCTCTCTCTCTCCTCCACATGGTCAAAAACACAAACCCAGTCAACTAGTTTTGTATTTTAAATCTAATTTTTTATATATTGAATTTATTTGCTTATTGATTGTTGTAGTGTTAATGTGTTTTCATATATTGCTGCGTTAATGTATTAATATATTTACTTGCTAATTATTTTGTTAGATCATGTCTGCCGCTCAATCCAACCCTGCTATAAGCATAAGCACTAGTTCAACACCTACTATTGCATTTAGGGCAAGAATAAATATAACATAGAACCATATTATAGAGATTGTAAAAAATAAGTATAAATATTATTATTATGAGAAAGTATTTAGTGGGGGAGAGATACATACAATGAAAAAATATTTGGCTAATATTCAAGGAGATATTGCACTGTGTAAGAAGGTCCCTCTCCATGTTCAATTGGATATCAAAACAGATTTAGAGAACATTGTACATGAAAAAGGGAAAAAAGTAGTCAATCTCCAAAAGAAGTCTCTTTCCGTCATTGGATTCTATAGATGAAGATGTAGAAATGATATCTAAAAATTGAAAATCTAATAGAAAAGATGCATTGGCTCCATTTAAAAAGGTGAAATTAGCATTTGGAGGAGTTCAACCATCAATTAGATGTGCTATGGCAGAAAAGATGCAATTGTACGAGCATATTTGAAAATAAGCAAATGGTTTTCTGATGCTTGTATATCATTTAATGCAGTTAATTCTCTATATTCCAAATCCATGTTGGATGTTATGTTGCGTATTGGAGTGGGATTATACTACCTTCATATTATCAACTGAGTGAGAAGATATTAAAAAAATGTTGAAGTACCTAAAGGTATTGTTGAATCAATGAAGGAAAATTGAAAGGCTTTTGGATATACCATCATGAGAGATGATTGGATAGATTAAAAAGGAAGGGCATTGATTAATTTTTTAGTATGTTCTGCTTAACAATCTATATTTTTGAAATTACTTGATGCTTTTAAATATGACAAAACTGGGGAATTGCTTGTTGGTTTATTTATGGAAGTTATTGATGAAGTTGGGCCAAGCAATGTTGTTTAGATTATTACAAACAATGAAGTTAATTATAAGCTTGTAAGTCAAAAATTATGTGAGAAGTATTCATCTATAGTTTGGATACCATGTGCAGCTCACTGTATTGATTTGAAACTTGAAGACATTACAAAAATGGATGAGATAACAGTAGCTATTGAAAAAGCACAGTTTATTAGTACTTTTATCTACAATCATATAGTTGTTTTATCATTAATGTGGAAGTTCATAAAGGAAAAAAACATCATTTGTCCTGCAATCACTAGATTTGCAACATATTTTCGTACTCTTCAAAGTCTTTTGAATTTTAAAGATCAATTAAGGGTTATGATGGTGAGTAGTGAATGGATGAGCTTGGAAATAAATGGAGGAACAATGTAAAAGCAAAATATGTTACTAATTTAATATTGAATAGTAATTTTTGGGATAAACATTACATAATTGTGGCAACATTTGAGCCACTTGTACATGTTCTTCGGATGGTGGATAGTGATGAACGACCTATAATAAGATACACCTTTGAAGGTACATGTAGAGCAAAGCTTACTATTAAGAAGAGCCTTTTGAAATTTAAGGTGCATGCTCAACTATTCCTTGATATCATTGATGTTCGGTGGAAAATTTTGCTTAGGCGTCCCCTTCATTTAGTGGGCTTTTCATTTAACCCAACGTTCTATTATCATATGAGTGAAGAGAAAAATGTGAGCGTATGTTCAAAAGTTCTTGATTGCTTGGAGAGGTTGGCACATAATGATGATGACTTAGAATTTAAGTTACATAGGGATATGATGTGCTATTCTAGTGCTTTAGATAATTTTGGAAGGTCAATAGCTATTAAAGCACGTTATAATATGGATCCAAGTAAACTTATTAAAAATATGATGTTTTCTTTTTAAGAAATGTGTTTTATGTGGCTATTGTATTTATACTTGAATCTTTTTTTGCAGTTGAGTGGTGATAATTATATGGGACCTCCACTCCAAATTTGAGAAGAATGACCATTAGTATTTGAAGTCAAACATGTAGTTCTTCAGGATGTGAGCAAAGTTGGAGTGTGTTTGAATGTATACATATCAAGAAAAGAAATAGATTAGAGCATCAAAGATTAAGTGTTCTTATATATGTTCATTATAACTTGCGTTTGATGAATAGGTGATATTGATATTCTATATTATTTATAATTTATTTATAAATACATGCAACACTTTTAATTTAAGTACATAATACTATTGTTTGCTTTAATAAGAATAAGAAGAGGAAACAAGTAATTGATCTAATTTGTTTAGAGAATATTGATGAGATGGATGATGGATGGTTGAAGAAAAAGAACCTATACTTGT
>JAYJMB010045271.1:1182-30944 GCA_036873735.1 Pouteria campechiana
ATCTTGCTCTTCGACGTCCCTGAAATGATGGAGAGTATGTAACTCAAACACCCACATCTCTCTCTCTCTCTCTCTCTATGAGATTGCAAAGATACCCTACGTTTGTCAATGACAATGATAATCTTTCAACACATGTTTATTTCATTCTACTTCGTATCACTTAGATGCTGAAGTAGCACTTATGTTTGATGGTTCAATCCTGCTGCAGAATAAATTTAGCATCATTCAAAGAACTAGAGCATGATGGCTTTGCTTTCTTTCACCAGTACCAATGAAGGAATCATCCACAACTCCGCTATGTGCGTTAATTTTAATCCGTCCATCTCAGACCTAATCTCGGTCCATTTGATTTGTGCAGGAGACAGGTTCGCATGGTTAAGGGACGAGGAATTTGCTAGGCAGACACTTGCTGGCCTCAATCCCTACAGCATTCAGTTGGTTACTGTAAGTTCCCTCCTGCATAGATACATTTGCGTCAGATGTGGGTACGTTGACGAACCAATGTAGCTAAAACCAATGGCCCTTTTGATTGAAGCAAGTTGCCAAGATATATAACATCGCATTTGCTGAAATGTTATTGCCAATATTGCAGGAATTCCAATTTGTGAGCAAGCTCGATCAAAAAATATATGGCTCAGCTAAGTCAGCAATTAAAAAAGAAATAATCGAAAGCCAAATTAAAGAGCACATGACGGTGGAAGAGGTAATAATCAATTATAACATAAGGGAAAAAGAACATGAAATAACGTCCGTTGTTTTTGAAATTTAGATTTTAGAATATGGATATGTTAAAATGAAGAAATTTATATTTTAGTGTGCAAAGTGGCTGCTGCATCTTGTGTACCGAATGCTTTCGATGTGCTAGCCTGAAAAATAAGATTGATAAAATGTAGGTTGCACATTTGTAGAAGAATGAATAGCTAATGATCAATGGAAGTTACAATCTGTGCAGGCTGTCGAGCGCAAGAGGCTCTTTTTGCTTGACTACCATGATTTGTTCTTGCCATACGTGCACATGGTGAGAGAACTCGAAAGGACCACCTTGTATGGTTCACGCACAGTCTTCTTCCTTACAAACGAGGGCACGTTGCGGCCTCTCGCTATCGAGCTTACCAGACCTGCTTCACCCACCAAGCCCCAGTGGAAGAAGGTGTTCACCCCCGACCATGGCAGCAGCAGCAACTGGCTATGGCAGTTTGCCAAGGCTCACGTCATCGCTCATGACTTGGGTTATCACGAGCTTATTGTCCACTGGTAATGGTTTCCACTTCTCTTCCTAACTAGATCAATTTCCAATGTTTGTTTGGGTGCTCCAATGAATTGAATTTCAATTTGGGGTCTGCTTTCACATTATAAATACGATAATCTGTTGACTCATATATATTTATGCGCAATAGCTCGAAGTATCAATGTCTGTTTGACTGAATGCAGGCTCAGGACTCATTGCTCCATCGAGCCTTACATCATTGCCGTCAACCGGCAACTAAGCGCAATGCACCCTATTCATAGATTGATGCGGCCCCATTTGCGCTACACCATGGAGATCAATTCACTTGCTCGGGGGTTCCTCATCAGTGGTGGGGGAATCATAGAATTGTCCTTCTCAACGAAGAAATACTCCATGCAGTTAAGCTCTGATGCTTATGCCCAGTTTTGGAGATTCGACATGGAAGGATTGCCAGCTGATCTGATTAGAAGGTAATTCAATTGACCGTCTTACAAAATTCAGTGGAAGTTAAGTAATTGACAGGTCTGTATAAGTGGTAAAAGTAAGGAACATATGCAACCTCGGCATGTGCACCATGACTTGATGCATTTTTATTGACTATCCTGAGGAAAGGATTTCTGAGGTAAATTTCATTTTTCAAACTACCATAAAAACTTTAATTTTTTTATCATTATTTATATCACCATTACTTTATATCTATTTTAATTTTATTTATGTTATGGCTAATATCATCCCCTGTATTATCGGCATTATTTAATTTCTCAATCTTACTCTTACATGAATGGTTAAGGTTGATCCTTTTATAAGTCCTATTTTTAAATGGCATTACGAAAGGTTTTCACTAATGCTCATTAAACAACCAGGGGCATGGCTGCAGAGGATCCAACGGCAGAGCACGGCCTGAAGTTGACGATAGAAGACTACCCATTTGCTGCCGATGGCCTTCTGATCTGGTCGGCGATCGAGCAATGGGTCAGCGACTATGTGGCGTTTTACTACCCTAAGGATGGGATGGTGTCATCAGATACTGAACTCCAAGCTTGGTGGACTGAAGTGAGAACCAAAGGCCATGAAGACAAGAAGGATGAGCCGTGGTGGCCGACCTTGAAGACTCCCAAAGATCTCACCCGAGTCCTCACCACCATCATCTGGGTTGCCTCAGCCCACCATGCTGCAGTCAACTTCGGCCAGTATGCCTACGGGGGTTATTTCCCCAACCATCACAGCATCATGCGGACAAACATGCCTATTGAGGATGCGTCTGATGAGCAGTTGAAAAAGTTCTCGGAGAGACCTGAGAGAGAGTTCCTAGAGGGCTTACCTTCGCAGTTCCAAGCGACGTTGGTCATGGCAATCTTGTATGTGCTGTCGACTCACTCCGAGGACGAGGAGTATCTGGGGAAGTTGCCAGAGTCGGCATGGACTGATAATCCAGCAATCGGTGCGGCCTACGATAAATTCCATCGAAGGTTGAAGGATATCGAGGATGTCATAAATAAGAGAAACAAAGATACAAATCTTAGGAACAGGAACGGAGTTGGAATGGTTCCTTATGAGCTGCTGATGCCATTCTCTAACCCTGGCGTCACAGGAAGAGGAGTTCCTAACAGCGTATCTATTTGATGTGCAATCTAGTTATACCCAAGTTTTTTTAAGTGGAAGTGTCTATGAAGAGTAGTGGGGTTAAAAATTTCTCAACTATGTTTAAATCCTGAAGCATTTGCTGGAATGCATAGATCATGCATAACGTTATGGTACTAGTTAATCTTGATTTGGAATATTAGTTGGTGATTGTTTTTACTGAATGCATGGAATTAGTGCCATCATATTACAAAATGAAATGTCTTTATATGCATAATTTCATTCATATGTGCGTGTGTCTATATGTATATATGTATATATATATATGTATATATATATATATACATACACATACACACATGTATGTGTCTGTATATGTGTGGATATTTGTGATAGAACCTTTCAATCAAAGTCTTAGTAGAACTTTTCCGTTCTATGTTCACCATGGATAGTTGAATGAAATCAAATATAACTATAATTCTTATGATCATTTATTTACTTAGAATCATAAAATAATCTTCATAAAATACATTTATTAACCAAAAAAATAAATTAAATCATTTTATTAATGCTTATGGGAACTACGAGCACCTAATCAAACACTCATACCGTTGATGGTTGCGAATCACCATCAATGACTTAGGGCTGTTGGGTACGGATCCATGGGCTTGCTCCAGGTGGGCCAAGCCCTCTTATGGTTCTCTTTGGGCTAAATCCAATACCTTGGCCGAGTACCTAGCACATAACTTTGAAAATATTTCTCACATATTGATTCACGATTATGCAAAATTTATAACATTTCTATCTTGGGATAAATCGATCCAACTAAATTTTTATCTTTTACACATAATTTTTTATATTTTCAAATGTTCTAAAAATTGCTCTAGGCCTACAACATGTCTCACGTGTACTTCACGATTTGACCGCACGGAAAAAGGAGGATAAGGTGCATATTTACATAATCAGAACCCATCACATGAAATATGATCCAATAATTCTTTCTGAATCTTTTTAAAATATTTAGTATTAAATGTATTAATCTTAGTACTTGAAATGCAAAACAATGATAGATAAGATTTATCGGTGAAAAGACATTTATACGATCAAAAGATTAAAAAATAATAACGAACAGAAAAAATAATTCTGGCATGTGAAGTATGTGCATCTTCAATTGCTTGCCGTGTGAATGTGTATTGGCATCTCTATCCAATCAGCATCTTCAATTGGCACTTGAGTATGAGGTAGGACCGTCCAATTAGCATCTCCAAAATGGCTACACACGGCTGTATGCTAAATGGAACAACGGTCTTGATAATACTGCTAATATGTCATTAATTGCAATAAACCCACCTACATACTGTTAATTCTTTGCATATGCATGTTTTAGGTATTAATCAAAATTATTTACATATGAATAAGCATACTTTTATAAAGCGTAAAAACCTAAGGTCGAAACGTTTCGTTAATGAGCATATTTTCCTTCCCCGTTTGCCTTCTTCAAAATACCCAGTTAACGCGGCAGTCTCGTTCGAGGTATAACCATGGAACCACCAACCTATGTCCGGTTGGTTGTTGAACCGGCCGGTTGAACCCGGTTCTGATAGCACTGATCGAGACTTAAGATACATGTTAAGGGCTGGTTTGGGATGTGACAAAGGGGAGGAAAAACCTGACTTCCTGTAATTAATAAAACATTTACATTTGATGGTTTATCCGGTCAAGATGACCTGTCTTCCTCGTGAAAATAGCTCCAACAAACCCAGGCCGCATGAATTGCGTTTGATCACGGGATTGGCAGCACTTTATGAAGAAAGCGACATTGCCGGCGGTTGAGATTCATGGCTATTTAGATGCCATCGAGGAAACTGTATGGAATTGCATATTTCAAGTACTCCGGTGATTTCGTTGTTTTTTAATTATTATTTATTTTTCATAAAAAATTAGGTTATTTCGTGACCGCATCAAGAAAATGGCTGACATCATTTATTCCTTGGGAAATTTCCATGCCACTGATTGGTCTAGATCACGAAAAATGTATAAGATAAATCCAATCTATTTATCTTGTTTAATATTACTTGTTTAATTAATTCTCGAAGAATCATCTCAATTAGATAAGTTGATTGAGCCATATTTAGGAAAGAAAATTTTAAGGAGTGTATAGTTACTCTCAAACGAGATGAATTTTATGGGCCAATTAAGTTTTCAATTAAGATGATTTTCTCCATCTTAGCTAAACAAGTACTTCTAATCGTGATTAATAGATTTGATTTAGAATATTTATCATCATGATATCATTTGCATGATAATAGTATTCTAGAATCATTTTCCATTTTTTTTGGTTCATTTTCCTTTTCGTCAACCCGATATATGGTGGCCTCGTAAACCTCCTTTCTTATGTACAAAACAATTTAGGTGATCGAAACATCTGGGCGGTTCAGTAGTTTGATCTGCTAAGAAATCCATCCTCCATTTTGCAAGTATCATGATATTAAGCTTCTTATTGGAATAATTTTGAATATTTTAGTCAAATAAACAGTGTTAATTAAGGTGGAGGTTTGAAATGAATTTTACCAAAATACAATAGTGAGCTAAAATAATAAAAAAAACCTCCATCAAGAATGAATCATATATATCACTCTAGCACTGTGCGTGGTCACATGTTTCTTTATTGTGTTATTTTATTCTAACTACGTTTTATGATACTACTCGCAGGATTTGCAAGCGGGTCAATCACTATCACATGCAACTCATGGGTTCATCAAAAGATTGACAAACTCATGACGAAAGGGTTTTTCCTCATCAGCAAGGTAAAATCTCGCTTTCATTTGCTGCTGTCACTTCCTCACATTGACGTTGCAGACTTTTGTTTTCGATTTGTGGATTTGAGGGGAGCAACTAAAAGGCAGTTTTCCCTCTAACACGTGACTCGAATTGATGAACCAAAACATTTTGATGGATGTTGACTCAATCGCAACTTTATTTTTAAAATTCTACCTTCATTCTAACTCAAGCTTTGTTCTTAAAAATTAATTCCAATCTCAAAAGTTTCATATTACATTTGGATTAGTAATTCTATTAATTTACAGCAAATAATTTTATATAAATTGTCTTTAGGAATTTATAAAATACTAATTACAGAAAATTCATCAATTGACAAAACAGTGACAAACCCGATATGAGAATTTTCCGATCACCACTATGGTCACCCTCCTGCTTTCTCTTTCTTTGGCTGTCTTTTTCAAAATTTGCAAGTTTCTATATATTCGGTAAATATTTAATTTAAAACGAGAGTTTTCAAAAAACTTCCAAAATTAGTTACTATACCCAGAAATACTACGTGCACGCCATGCGTAAGCTGTAGAGTTTACTCACGTGAATGGTGCACTTGCCACGTGGAGGCTGGAGAGTCCACAGCTCTTACATTCAATTGGGCAGTGAGCTAGTGTCATGTTTGTTTTGATGTCTCTCTCCTTTATTTGTGTATCAAGTTTTTATTTTCAATCAATGAAAGTTCACCCAACCTCAAAAATCTGTTTGGCTTTTCTTTACAAGTGTTGGTATTGGTGATCACATGGATATACAATTCAGAGCAATAACCCTGAGAGGAGCCAGATTTCTCTCCTTTACGTCTTTTGATGTCCATTCCATTTTAAGTTCTCTTCATTTGTGTAGAAAGTTTTTATTTTAAATTCTATTTAAAATATTATATACGATGAAATTAATTTAAAATGTAATGTACAAATCGTGTCAGGGTAAATCCAATCCTAGTATTATTTGTTAAAATTTCAATTGAAATATTGGGTTGGGTTTAGTTAAACTCAACATTGACCCTAACTAATACTTTTGAAATTCTGGATGAATTTGGGTCAAGTTCAAGTTGAAGATTATTGGGTTTGTGTCTTATATTATGCGAGGCTTGTTGAGCCTACACATGTGTTATGCGTATTTAAGAGTATGTATTGTACAGGGTTATAAATATTAATATTCTCTAGGATTAGAGTAAAAAAAAGATAGACACTTTGAAAGGTGAGAGGTAGTTATAATGCCCTGCCTGGGGCCTATGCATTTTCACATTATCTTGTATTTTTTCATTTTTAATAAAAATATTCTACTTAAAATCTGACAGAGTCTCCTATAAAATATCAAGATTTATACTTATGCATATATATTAATATATAAAATTAAAATTTTTAATGGCTATAAAGAAATGTTAAACTTCATAAAATACACCCATAGCTACCAATTCACCCGCAACTACATGCCCAAGATTAAAACTGAATCATAATGGCAATCTAACTTCCTAAATCTATGCAATTCCAATCATAATAATATAATCAATTCACTATGACATGTCATACATTTGACTATACACCATTTGAAGTCTTTTGAATATAATTATACAATTACACAACTCAATTACATTTACAAATTATTATATCACAAGAAAAATATTTTTAGATCTTACCTTTCAGTTTCAACCCACAGTTGGGATTTTTTACCTGACCTGCCAACTAAAAATTGAAATAAGAAGGCATGAGTTTGGAGAAATTCAGTAAGTAAGTGTATAACAAGACATAAATAACAATTGATGATCTATCAGGCATTCCAAATCATATCAACACAAATACAATCTTATCAACATGCATATTAGGATTACGCCATCCAGGCACATCCGTATCAAGTCTTATATTAAAACTTCATTACATAATAATTGAAAATATATTTATATCATAGCATGAACTCATAACATCATTACATAAGAAATGAATATAGAATTCCATCCACATCTCAAAGTAACTCATCAATCATACATCTTGGGACATTCATATATCCCAAATCATGCATTCTAGTTATCACATAAAGAGCATAATCTTGGGATACTCACAAGTCCCATTTCACACATATATAATCACATTATATATAACAAATCTTGGGATATTCAAAATCTCTGTGTTTCACACATTCATATCTACACATGCCATAATATAAAGCCAAGATATACCTTCCATCCCATTGATTTTAATGAGAACAAAAACCTCAGATACACAAAATCCCCAATAATCCACATATTTATACCACGAAAGTACCACTAGGGTATACACATCATTCACATCCATTCATGCAAACCAAAACACAAGAATATGAGATATACTCAAGACCATCACATCATTCTAAATAGGATACCTTGGGATATCCATTATCCTTGTTAAACCATACATGCATGCCCGTTTAAAAGTATATGGGATATATATTATCCCCATCTATTCATTACATTTATAATCCAAATAAAGCACACCTACTTACCTACATGACAAATCCACTTATAGTTCTCAATTCTACAACTAGTTTCTAATCCATCTCCAATTAGCTCTACACATGCATCAGAATTTCAATTCACATTACATGTTTTCCAATTAAAGACATTCTTCTATAATCATACAAAAGGTGTATCTCTACTAAAATGATCTCATACATATCACATATGTTCCATTGACTTGCAAAGACCAATAAATCATAATTTCCAAATATCATGTCAAATTCATAAATAGTTCTATAGGCTTCGTTTATAGTCAATCATTAACCACAATTAGATTAATTCATCACATATGGTTTATTTATTAACTCAATTCATCAAACACATTGCAGGCATCTCTAAATGGAAAGTCTTTTAGCTAACATAATTTAGCGGGTTTTACTTCCAACTATTTGAAATGAACCCATAGCATAATCAATATTAAATTTGCTTTAATAACATGCTAGTCAAGCCTAGAATTCAATTAAACCATGTATAATTATATTTTTATACAAAAATCCCTACTTACTATTCACACAATTACTATATACAACTATAGACCATGAATAATTTCATTTTATCTAGTCCAAATCATGCTAAATATACTAAAATCAACCAATTAACAATCTCCTCCATTAATTTACATGAATTCATTTCAATTTCATCCTAAGGGTTATTGTTCACAACAGGGTTTTGCAAAATCATAATGTTTCCAATCCAAATTCATGCCAAAATATCATAAACCATGTATTATTCATTTTTCCCATGAATTCAACATAAAAATCATGCGAAAACTCTCAAAATTACTATTTACAAATTTATGGTATAAACCCTAACATAGAAAAATTGAAATTTAATGGAAAAAAAGGTGTTTACCATAATTTTCAAGCATTTCTTCCATTCCTCAAGTAATCCTAACTTCAAATCTTTAAAAATCCATGGCTCATGACCACCAGGGTTCCCAGCTAAGGAAACACGCCTTAATAGCTAAAAAATAGAGTTTTGATTCGTAAATATATGATTTTACATGAAGATATGGAGCTTCCTCAACTAAAAATTCAAGAACATGGGGTTAAAAGTGATGGATTTAGTGGCTAAGGGTATGGGAATCAAAGGGAAGAAGAAGGGAGGGGGAAAATGAGGACCACCGGGCCAAATAGGGTATAAATCGAGCTAAACCGCGGCTTGCCAACCTACCCATGACCCGTTGCTACCAAAGATAGTCATACTAAATCGATCATATCTCTCTCATATAACATCCAAATAATATGATTATTGAGGCATTGAAAAGATAAATTCATGAGATACAACTTTTATATTAGACATTTTTTTTCAAATTAATCCTCATCTATGTCAACAATTTAAATAAAGTGATAATTTTTAATATTTTTGGTATTTTTTGCCCATATGGCGCCGTTTTGGTGAATTGGACATAACTTCCTTATATAATATCAAGATTATATGATTCTCGATATGTTAGAAAGATAATTTCAATATTTACAACTTTCAAGTTGAACATTCTAAATTATCCAAATTCTATGTAAAAAATTGAATACAAATGATGTTATTTTCATTTTCAGCTTCTTTTAAATATATTCTTGTACTCAATCCACAATTTTACTTTATATGCAACTCATGTATTTAATCCCTCCTTAAATATGATATATGCAAATATCAAATATTAAAATCACATTAAAATTCATAATAAACCATTTAAATAATTAAAGGTCACACCAATTTATCATTCTCGCAACTATAACCTATGCATATAATGATCCCAACTTGCTTTACAAAATCTATCTTCTTTTTCCAAATTATATTACATGTTTTATTTTTCATTTTCCAAAAATCAAGATCATGTAAATAAAATAAAATTACTCTTTTCTCTGATGGAATTGGTTACAGAGCTGAACTATATTAATTGCTATGTGTTCTCTATGTCATTGATTATTCACTTGTGTGTGTATCCTTAATCTTAACAAGTGGTATTAGAGCTTGGTTCATGGGATTTTAGGTCATTGAAATATGGTGATCTTGAAAATGATATTACAAGTATCTAATCAAAGAGATCATGCAGTTAGGCTGATCTAGTGGTTGTGATTGGATGGTTAGATCTAATCATAGGTAAAAATCTATGAATGTTGGTGCATTGATTTTAATCAAAAGTTGCTAGTTGTGACAGTGTGGACAGATCAAGGCAGGACAGATCATGCAAGGGTTATTGGTAACTGCAAATTAGTGGTCAATGATCCGATGATTCTGATTGATAGCAGGTTAGTGCTGGATTTTTGGATGGTAGCAATTGCACAATCTATGCAGGGTTGTTTGGCTAATTGGAGGGCTACAGAAGCATTTATTAAAAAAAAAATCCATGTGTTGTTGATCAAGTGGTGTCATGCAGTATTGGAGATGAGTGGTTGACAATTTGCATGAAGGAAGCTGATAAGGTCAGTAATAGCAACAAGCAAGAGGCAATTGCAGTGGGTTTTTTTGGCATTGGGTTCTTTCATGCCAAAAATAAGGTTTTTAACTTGGGAATGTTAACTGCATTGGTGGCAACATCAGATCAAAGTAGGCAAAATTGGTTCACTGGCTACGTCGTCAATTGTGAGGAAGAAGGAGAGGGTAGCAACAACGGTAACAATCTCCTTCTATTTTTGATGATTGGATTTAAGATCCAATGTGGTGACCAGTTTGCTAGATTTGGACTATTGTTAGTGACATTATGGTCAAAGTAGATCCATCGATAGACGGTCGGTCAATGACTACACATCAGGGCAACAAAGATGGCAGTTAGGGCATCTTTTATTATGTGTTGGAAGGTGATGCACAGAAGAGGGTGCATCATGATGAACAAAAGAAAGAATGACTAGATTTTGTAGGCTCATATTTAGTGATCCAGAGATCTGATTTTGGTGATCCGAGTGTTGTTTTCTAAATTTTGTGACACTGTGAATCATATAGACGATTTAGATTAGATAAATTCTACTGATTTTTGGGTGTTTTGTATGGGACATTGTATTTTGAAGTTTTAGAAAGCAAAGACTTCAAACAAGATAACAAAACAAAGTGATCTTGGTTAAATGACAATATAGGCTAATTTGAAAGTGACATTCGTTATTGAACTTTTCAATGACCAGAATGATTTCACCATGTGACAACAATGGGTGAAGAATATATTAACTAGTGAGGAGACAATAAAGGCTCTTAAGAAGAAGTTAGAAAAAACTAGGGAAACTGACTAATAATGCATGGCAAGACATGAGAGATCTAGCGATGAGTATAATCTAGTTGTATCTTGTGCATAACACACTTCGAGAGGTCATTAATTAGATAGATCTAATGAAGGTGTGGACAAAGTTGGAGAGCAGATATAAGTCAAAGACATTAACAAATAGACTATATTTGTAGAAGCATTTGTATGGTCTTTGGTTGGCAAAGAGCGGAGACTTTGAGAGGCACTTAGATGAGTTCAATAGAATATTGACGGAGTTAGCTGCTTTGGAAGTGAAAATCAATGAGAAGGATAAGACATCTATCTTAAGAATTGAGGATGAAAACAAAGCATTACTATTGTTAGCATAATTATCTAATTCTTATGATAATATTGTAACGACATCATTGTCTAGTAAGGATACATTGAAGCTGAATGATGTTAGTACTTCCTTGTTAATGTATGAGGAAAAAAAATAATGGTGGATCATTAGGTAATGAGATTGCTTTGGTAGTGACAGGCGATCATTATAACAGAAGAAGATTTGTTGAAAGAATAAATGGTTTTTAGAGAGGTAAGAGTAGATCTAAGTCAAAAAGAGACTTCAGTTTGTGGACATGTAGAAAATATGACCATGTTAAGAGGAATTGTCTTGAAGCATATGAGAGTCAAGAAAAAAAGAAGAAAGCAAAAGGAAAGCAAAAGGTAGAAGAATCATCTGATGAGACTATGATTACTAAAGACAACATATATCTTGCTTATGACAAAAGCAGGTATGGATAATCTTAATTGGATTTTAGATTTTGGTTATTCTTTTCACATGTATGTAGTCAAAGAGCAGTTTGATACATATAAGGAGTGTAATAGTGGTACTGTGCAGATGGCAAACAAAGCAAAGTGCAAGATTGACAGTGTTGAGACAATACAAATTCACATGTTTGATAGTGTTGTTCAAGGATTGGCTGATGTGAAGCATGTATTGGATCAAGGATAAACTTGATTTTATTGAGAATGTTGGACACTAGAGATTATAGGATGTCTATTGGAGGTGGAGTTCTTAAGGTAAGTAAGGGAGTCATGGTTGTTATGAAGGGTCAGATAATTGAAAACTTGTATAGAATGATAATAAGTGTGAAAACAGGTGGAAATCTTGTGAGATCTCAAGTTGTAGATAGAAGTGGAGTACAAATAATGAAGTTTGTGGAGAGTTCTGAAAAGATACAGGTGACATTTGTTTTAATTGTGTGTTGTAATCTCTTCAGTAGAGATTGCATTGCAGTGGTGAGAGAGGTACATCGAGTTATACAACAATATTGAATTGTATGTGGCACTTAGGAGGGGTGCAGTGGGCCATGGGGAGCTTGCGAGATGGATGTTGACACTATTTCTTCTTCAAGTTGGTTGAATGCTGCAGAATTCAAGTCAAACTAGAGATTTGTTTAGTTTATGTTTTGTATTTTGCAGGGCCCACTGGGCTTACACATGGGTTATGCATATTTGGGAGTACATCATGCAGGATTTTAAATATTGATGTTGTCTAGGGTTAGAGTAAGAGAAGAATGACATAGAAAGGTGAAATGCAGTCTGTTTTCTCTGAAAGGAAATGTGTAATTGTTTCTTTATGATAGTAAATTACTCTTGTTTGATAAAGTAGATTGTAAAGCTGAACCACGCTAGTTTCTGTATGTTCTCTATATAATTGATTATTTTCTTATGTGTGTGTCCTCAACCTCAACAAGAATTAGGGTTGACACCTCCCATATTTACAAATAAATAAGAATTAGGATCAAGCACCCTCTCAGCCTTTAATGCCCAATGGGTCCGCACCTAATGCCCTGTAATCTATAATCTCTCCCTTTCTCCATCACAACATCTATGGTCTCTTCCTCTCTCCATAAAAGCTTAACGGGAACCTATTTTCCCCCTTGGGCACCCTCTCAAACCTTTTGAAGAAGAAGAAGAAGAAGAAGAAGGTACAAAAATCGCTAGCATGTGCCACTAAAAATTTTAAAACGTTAAACCAAAAGCACCCGAACTAGAGCATTATCAAACACTCACTTCAATGATTATATAGCAAGAAAAGTTTCTTGTTCACTACCTTTTCATTGTATTATCAAACATTCACTTCATTAATTCTTGTCTGCCCTTTTTACCCATTAAGCTTCTCTCAAAATCTATAATCACTAATTGTTTCGGTTTTCTAGCCATGATTATAACTACCCCAAAAGGGCATTTATTTTCCTGCCTCAACATGGGAGCTAATGCTACCATCACCTTAGCTCGGCGGGTAAAATTTTGTTATGATGTATATTTTTCATTCACATTATTCCATACTTGTATAAGTTACATGGAGCTCCAGATGCTTCTAGATTTGTGCATGTTTTGCTGCAGTCGTACCTCTCATCACAAACTCAAAAGTTTTCTCTCTCTCTCTCTCTATATGTATATATATATATATAGAGAGAGAGAGACTGCGCTAGAGCCGCACAATTCAATCGAACGTCTCTTGTTATTCCCACGGTAAGCTCTGCATGAAAATTTCCGCCGCACGATTCAATCGAAAGTCTCTTGTTATTCCCATGGTAAGCTCTGCATGAAAATTTTCGTAAATAACTGTTCAACCCATCACATAGCATGGCATTGAAGGAATTGTCACATCCCAACTCCTAAGGATGCAGGCCACGTTTAGGCATCTTACATTAATCTCAAAAGAGTTCTCTTGAATCATGTGTGGCCCCACTCCATTTAATAATTTACCCATATATTTTTTTGATTTTAAATGTATTACCTATATATATGTAGGGAAAAAATTACATATAGTCAAAGTGTATAATACCCTAAAATAAGGTTAACATATTAGATGGTGCATTACCTTCAAATTTGCAGGTAGTATTCTGAACCAGCATCTTTAGTTCCAGCTATAAAAATTCCTCTCATTTTACAATGCACTGGCATGATTTAAGAAACTTAAGTTCACTATTTTTATTGATATAAATGTTATTTTTAGAAATCATGTGAATTTTTTCTATATTCAAATAAAAAATTACTTATATTTCATGTGAATATTTTTGCATATGCAACTAAAAATAAAATAATTACTCCTAAATCATGCAAATGTTTCTATGTATTCAAATAAAAATTAAAAATTACCCCTAAATCATACAAATGTTTCTATATATTTAAATAAAAATAAAACATTATTCCTACATCATGTGAATGTTTTTGTATTCAAATTTTTTAAATAAAAATTATTCCTAAAGCATACAAATGTTTTTATGTATTCAAATAAAAATAAAAAATTACTCTTAAATTATGCAAATATTTTTATATATTAACCCTTAAAAAATAATACAATTTTAAAAAATCATAGTTACAATTTTCATTTTCATATGTTCAGAAACATTTGAATTGTCCATCTTCCACATTTTTATAATTGAATTAAAAGTATTCATCCCACCTATTTATGACTATGATAAAAACAAAATGTATATAATCTGTAATTATGATTTTTTATCATAATTTATGTTTCTTTTGTTCTAGCAAATGTGAATTATGAATTAAGATGGTTTTTTAGCGTTAAACCAATCTTCGAAAATTGAAATTTTCTAAGAAATTTCATTCCCATCAAATCTATTCCATGCAGCCGATCAGGCCTAATGGATGGAACAAGTACGAAAAACCTGTACTTTATTCCTGTTCTCATTCTCGCTGCCAAAACCCCATAATCATTCCCTCCAATTAACAACGTTCGACCAGTTAAGGAAGGCTCTTTCACTCAATTACGTAACTGTTAACGAAAGAAATTATTGAATAACAAATTAAAATGTACAGGACAGTGGAAGAGGTGATAATAATAATAAAGTATTAAATAAGGGGAAAAGAACAGGAAATAGCATCAATTGGTTTTGAAATTTAGATTTTACAACAGGTATATGTTAAAATAAAGAATTGAAAAGGATTGCTAATGTGATATGATGTACAGGTATGCTTCCCAAGTATGCATAAAATAATAAGTTAACCGAGTTAGGACTTCCAAAAATGTGCATGATAATCATCATGTAACCGATCTGTCTAATTATTTTTCCATGGCTTATTTTTATTTATTTCCTTGCCTCCGAGTTGCCGCACACTCACACATACCTGAGATTTTCTAAAAAGACGGAACAGATTTCATAGATGGTTGTTGCTTACCTGCAATTGAGAACACAGTACTCAGCACGCTGTTCTCTTTAACCATCCACCTCCACAGAATACATGCTGTCGGCTTAACTTTTTTCTTCCTCAATTCAAATTCTCTCCAAATCTCCACTTATCCCTGATTCTCTCTTACCCAATTTCCATATATTCTTTTTTATTTTTTCGAGATTCTACAATTTATCTCCACTTGAAAGAGACTCAACAGTATTCCAAACTAAAGTTAATATTACGAATTTGAATATTTTAAAATAATCTTAAAGCAAACAATTTATCCCTTCACATAACTAAGCACACAACGACGCAGTCAATCATCCAACTTGTCCACTTTGCCACAATCAATGGATCATTGCTAACTAATAATTACATGATGGAAATCAAATTAATTTAATCGCGTACCTCTTTCAAGTTAGCCTAAACCGACAGTGGAATCGGATGAAGTTTACTATGGCTTCAAATCAAGCACCTCAGAATTTAACGGGGAAGAGAACAGTTAACGCTAACATTACAATCTCCCAATTGGTGTCCAACAGTTGTAGGTCCATAAGCTAAACCTATCAATGGACTCAACTGCAGTTTCCGAGCTTTAAGTTCTTACAAGAACAGAATGCAACCTTGGTCAAAAAATAAATATAATAATAATAATAATAATAATAATAATAATAATAATAGTAATAGTAATAAAAGATAAAGCCTGATGATCAAAACCCAAAAAGTGTCTGAACATAAACCTGTTGATTCAAGGCTCCTAAGCATGGTTCACTTAAAGTTGACCTGATCGTAGCTTTCGGCAAACATGCAGTCAGCTGACCGGGCCCACCATTATTTCACAATTGGCTGTATGGCATTGATCGGTAAAAGTCTTAATTAGTCTAAACTCTTTCAAGTTTGACCAGGTTGGGCGATCCAAACTATATTGAAGTAGTCAAATACAATGTTTTTTTTATCTAAATATTTAATATTGCAAAATATAATGTTGTGCCACCCCTAACTTATCATCCAAAGCCCCCTTGTAACCTTGAAGAAACTTTGAAAATCTTATATATGTTTAGTATATCTTTTATGCAAAAATTAATTAGTATACTTGAGTACACCATGCAATTGCAAGGTGGAGGCTTAATTAAGAGTTTACCTGCTTGAATTCCAGCTCTTTCTTTTTCTACTTTATTGAATTATAAGGCTTATCTAATTAATAAATTTTACCTAAATGCTTATGTAGTAAGTCCATGGTGTACGCTAGTGCACTAACCAATTTTCCTTTATATAGAGAGAGAGACACACATGCACACACATAAATTTCAAATATCAAAGCTATACTAAATTTGTTAAGGTTGTATGTATAGGTCAGTTATGTATTTATGTTGGTCATTAAATATAAGCATTTGAGGTAATTTTTTGACTAACATATACTTATTTATATTTATCTTAATTTTTCATGAAGTTTTATTAAAATTTTAATTTTTTCGGTAAAGTGTCCTAATATATAAAAATGATATTATTTATGATAGAAATGATAATATCTTATTTTGGGACCATTAATATATTTTTAATTATTAATAAAGTAATTATTAATAAAGTGAACACTAGATGATTGGAGGGAAAAGGTTTGTTTTGTCGTTTTAACTTCAGATGAAAAAGGTTTTAGGTACCTCAAGGGATGTGACTGGGAGGGTTTTGTTTACAAATTTCTGTACAGACTGGGCAGGTAACATACTGTCGGATCCATACAAATCTTAAATATTCATGTCAGTTTTGATGATAACGCATTATATGTTTAATTTTTATATTTAATGGTGTTTTAATGGTTCATGTGGTTGGGAAGGCTTATTGAGTAATCTTTTAATTAATGTGAGACAGCTTTAAATGTGTTTCATGCATGAAGTAAAGCTTCAGCTCACATACCGTACATAGAATAATTATATCAAATGCATTATATTTTGGTCTCATGTAATGTTCGTCTCAAATTCGGCAGGGCCTGTTTGAACCCTCTTCGATTTTATTCGAATGTTATTTGTCTTGACCACCTCAACTGCCGCTTTAACGGCTACCCAATTTAGGAGATTTTTCGGCGAAGATTTAAAAATAACAAAGAGATTTTAATCTAAGGGATCTCATCTTCTAAACTCTTTCAAGTGCAGAAACTTCAGGCATTCAACTTCTCACTCTATTAAAGAGTTGTTTGGTTTGGCTCATTTCTGTGCTCATGGCTTTTTTTATTAAATTAAATCACCATGAGAAATAATCATATTTGATGGAGCTTATGAAAAGGACGTTTTGACTAATAATTAAGCCCAAAGAAGCCAAGTTGGATTAGAGGTCAACTTCAAACGAGTGCTGGAGTACATGAATATTAGACCAAACCATCATATATGATATATCATAGTGCATTGTTATTGCTTATTCTTATTTTTCGTGTTTGGTTAAAGCCTTTTAATTTCACTCAATAAAAATTCCATTTAAGTTTCTAAACTTGAGAAAAGGAATTTATTTATAAATTTTTAATCACTTAATTCACCTCTCTACTCTTGGATGCTTGTTGCGTGTGAGCTTTTTACATATAAAATAAGTTTTAAGAATAAAGAGTTATTCGATTTGGCCTATTTTCTATGCTTGTAGTTTATTTGCTTAAAAGAAGTTATCAAAAGAAATAAATCATGTAATGGAGTTTATGAAAGGGGAGTTTTGGCAAATAAGCCCTAGGCAGCCACGTTGGATTATTTCTTATGGATGTATTAAGAATGATTTTGATTATTAAACATACCCAAAAATAACTAAACAGCCGTTTCCCTTAAAATATTTTAGCAAAAAATCCACTACTGAAAGCTCTAATCACAACAGCTAGAATTTCATATCAATGCAATCTTCTTTACTGCCAAACGCACTGTGGAGGCGGCGAAGAAACCTGCGGCAAAAGAAGACGGAATGACAGTCTCACGGCCTTCGGATAGGCGGGAAATGCATGGCAAACAAGTGCCACAAGTTCACAGAAGTCTACTCCATTTTCACGTTAAAGTTAGGTGCATGTACAAAGTTCTCGATTCAAACTTCTTTTAATTCCTTTTCTTTATTTTTCACGTGAAAGTTAGGTGCATGTACAAAGTTTAATTCCTTTTCTTTATTTTTCACGTGAAGACAGCAATTTCTCATCTATATAAGGGTGAGGAGCAGATGTCTTGCAGCTCACGACCAACACCCAACAACAGCCAAAATGCATAGTCCCAAGCTGCAACAATCTCCCAAAAGTGCCTCAAACTTGGTCTTGTTGAGGATACAAATCCCAGGGCAGGGAAGACCTCCGACCTCCCTCCCACTGGGGCCTGCTTGGCCTCACCAGGCTGGGAAAAATGTCCGACTTTATTCTGTTTCTAACAATGTGAAGGCAGCGCTACTCTTCCGCGACAAATCGACTTCCGTTGAAGCTGTAGTTACTGCAAAACCCATTGAACGAAATTTATTATCGAGCCTTTCTCCCGGCCACGCGTTCGATTGTATTTCCACATTGTGTGGCAAATCACTTCTTCTTGAGCTCGTAGCAGCTGAGGTGGATCCAAGTAAGTGAAGCAATATATATTGATGCTACTGGTAAAAAATTATATCCCATATTAAGTCCAAGGAGGAAACAAGAGCTCAGTAGAAGCCTGTTTCTCTTTATCTATAAAGCTTCATTTGCAGTTGTGTTGCAGGTTGCTTTTGTGTTCTGGAATGAAGTTCTCCTTATTGATTTTGTCGGTGATATTATCGAGTCAATAAAATTATTTTGGGTTCACCGATAAGAAGATCAAGTAAAAAGGACATTCACATTGTTTCCAATTTATCCATAATTTATTGAAATTTATTAATTTTATAGGTGATAATGTCCATTTGATCTGTTATTTTACTGATTTTATTAATGAAAATTCCTAAATTATTTTTTAAAATTTTTTATAATTGGTCTACTAAATTGATATTGTGGATAATTATAACATAGATTTATCTTTAAATAAATAACCAGAATAATTTTTTAATTATTTTTAATTACCAATTATTTTTAAAAAATATGATTATGTCATCATTATGGGAAAGTTGGGGGTTTCTGCAAATAAAGATATAAGAGAATATGGTTGAATATTTTTTGAGAGTGTATTTAATAAATAAATAAATGAAAATAATTAAATAATTAAATTAATTAATGAGTTTAAGTACTTATAATATTTGAAAACTATATATATATGTATATTCCCTTTTTGAGGTGGATGAATTCAAGAGTGGTAAATGTCTTTAAAAATTGATGAGTTAATTAGATAGTTTATTTTAAAACTATAGGCATGTCCATGTCTCACTCAATTTTACAAATATAATGTAGTTTTTTATTTTAAATTTGTATTTATATTCAATTTAATTTATCATGAATTGTTTATATTTTTCTATTTTTATATGCATTTTTATTTTTTTATTTTCTCAATAAAAATGATATTATTTATGATAAATACAATATTATCTTTTTTCTGAGGAACCAAAAAAATATTATTAACAAGGTGAAATTTTTCTAAATAAATTTCTTTTAACTCCCAATAATGAAACTTTTGGTAAATTTTCCATGTCAATATTTTGTAACATGAACCTTTTTATATGTGGTATCCGTACGTCAAGTATAAGCCCTTAATGTTAATATTCTTAATCCTATTATTTGAAATGCCGTAAACAAAATAAAATAAGATATTCTGATGGAGAGAAATATTAATCTAATAATAATTTGGGCCAGTTTTACATCCTTCATAATATCGACCATAGAAGACTTCTATCGCTAATTAAGATTTGTTTGAGCTTACCTTGATAATTGTATAAAACTGAGTGGATTATTATACTTAAACTCATTGATTTAACTATGATTCTCGAATTCGTGTCTATCTAAGTCCTATATGGGCCATATCATTTAAAAAAGTAAAAATATATACATAATGTGAAATTCACTTAGATATATTAAGTTAGAATTAAAAGAGTATAAAATTTTACATAATGATTGGACAAACATTTTAGAAGGTTTGAATGCTTACTTAAAAATATATGAATTCCTTTAATAATATAATATTTTTAATAGATAAATATTCAATTTTAAATGATCTAATTTTGTGGCCCACATGAATATTTGATTAAAATGATTTTTAGATATATATATATACACATATATATAATACTTCGATAATGTATGTACTGCTAAAGTGAATTAGTATTTCCATTCCATTTGAACCCTATCTTAATGATTTATAAAATTTATTCTGACTATTATATTTACTATTATATATTTAATGAATATATTAAAAATTATTTCAATCAGAATCTTATGTTGAACACACTATTTTAAGAAGTCTAAAAACATATGTAAAAATTCAAAATTCACTTAGATGTATCTACTCAAGTATTTAAAAATTATAAAATTCTATACAATCAATGTTATAGATGAGATATATTTTAGAAGGTTTGGATGTTTAATTAAATCCTTTCATCAATAAATATTGTCTATCTTTATTTTGCAGATAACTTATTAAGGTTAATACATCTAATACTAAGTATTTTTAAAGGAATATAAAAGCACTTAATGTATCAGAGCATCCTTGTTCATCGTTCATGTGATTGGTTCTGCCTATGTAAAGCATTCTAAAACATTTATATATCACTGTTTAGCCTGTCAAGATCACATGACTCCCGCTGTGAAAAAAATATCTCCAACAAACGCCAGCCGCATGAACTGAGTTTCAATGTATCCTCGTTTTTTCCGAGTATTATAATATTTTTAAATAGCGAGATGTATATAAGCTTCTGATTGAAATAATTTTGAATATTTTAGTCAAATAAAAGTGCGAAATAAGGTTGAGGTTTGACGGGAATTTTACCTAAGTATAATATAATAGTGACCTCAAAAACATTTCTTTTAAAATCATCAAGATTTCAGTAAATTCCACGTCGATTAATCACAGCACTCTATGAAAAGGTTATTGCCTGAATCGCCAACGAGAATTAGAAGAGATTGTAGCAGGATCCACAAGTATGCGCATTGCAAACGCACAATGAAATGCAATTCTTTTAATCCAAAACGTTGAATGGCTTACCGAGCATGTCATAGAGCTGCGCAGTCACATGTTTCTTTACTTTATTATTTTATTCCATGGTAATTACTTATTTGGGTATAAAATAATTTGGGTAAATTTTCATTGGTTAAATAAGTCTTGCAATTTACCGAAATGCAAAAGAAAAAGCACAAAAAATATGAAAGAGAGAAATAGGACGTTCACTCTAACTATATGTTATGATTTTCTTTTAGAGACTGGAAAGGAGAAAGAGACAATAAAAGGACATGCAAGACTCAAGAGCTACAAAAAAGACGAAATGAAATTCAAGGCCGAATTCAAGGTAAACGATGGATTTGGAGAAGTTGGAGCTGTTCTAGTCCAAAATGAGCTTCACGCAGAGATTTATTTGGAAGAAATTGTACTCACGGGATCTGCTGCAAGTGAAACAGTCTCATGCAACTCATGGGTTGCTGCCAGGAATGACAGTCGCGAGAAGAGGATTTTCTTCACCATCAAGGTAAAAAAAAAAAAAAAGTCTCAATTTCATTTCCTCCTGTCACTTCCTCACATTATATCTTGCCGATTTTTGCTTTTGTGCTACACACTTTATGGGCTTGAGGGGAAATAAAAGGCAATCTTTTCACTCCTCTTCCTCGTGGCTTGAATGGATGAACAAACCATTTTGATGGACCACTTAGAATTATATGTAACATAGTTACTAGGGTTGCAATTAAGTAAATTACATTGTATCGAGGTTGAATTAATACTAATTTTTCTTTTAGAACTCCACCTTAATTCTCAACTCAAACTTTGTTTTTAAAATTCTATTGCAATCTTAAAGTTTCATATTAAAATCGAATTAGTAATTTGAAGCATCTGCAAACATAACTACTACACCTTTTATTTATAATTGCAAATTTACCACATTTTTTAATACCTACAATTTCATGATTGCACGTCTTATTTTTTTCTTGCATTTGAGTGTTGAAAACCACAATCCAGAACCAGGCCTATCGTATTATAAAGATTACTTGCTCCATTCTATTATTATAAAAAGACCAATTTCTAGTCCACTGTCTTCTTCCATGCCCCTTTCCTCCTTTTTGCATGATGTGTGAGTGGACAAATAAAGATAAAATGGGAGATAGGATAAAAAATATTTGAGTCAGTAGAATGAGTGGGATTTAAACAAAGCAATATATCATTCATAAAATCTCAAAATTTCTGTCGCACACTACGTGAACATTGAGGATGCTTGAATCAATACAAACATTAATATCATGATCGTTTTGGTCATCAAATTGGTTAAGTTGATAATTCGTATGATCATTTTGGCTATTTTAATTTTCTACCATGGAATTATCAATGGGCCTTGAAATTTCTATTTTTATTTCTTCAAAAATTGATATTGGCCGATTGGACCTCATGTGGTGGCAAATTCATAAAAAATAGCTTGCTCGCCTAATTTCAGATATATGCTTCCATTTAATTCTGTGTGCATGCTCTGTGGCAGTCGTATCTTCCATCACAAACTCCAAGTGGTTTGAAGGAACTGAGGGAGAAGGAGCTCGAAAATCTTCGTGGAAACGGTCAAGGAGAACGAAAGTCTTTCGAGAGGATCTATGACTACGATGTCTACAACGACTTGGGAAATCCAGACTTGAGCAAGGAGCTGAAAAGACCGGTCTTGGGTGGCAAAGAAACCCCTTATCCACGCCGTTGCCGTACCGGACGGCCTAAATCGAGGAAGGGTATGTGAAGCAATACATGACTAATTACGCCACTGAATTTGTATCACCGGGTCAACATTTAGCGTACGTAAATTTCAAAGATTTTTACCTATGAAAGCAAATGAAGATAGCCTTGGCAAGGTGATATTTACCAATGAAAAAAAAGTTTTTGAGTTAACATTTAAAATCAGTTTGAAACAAATAAGGTGATTTTTCTTATTAACGGAATGAGTTAACAAATCGAGCAATTGATCTTAAATGTTTTTCTTGTTTGCCAAATGCAAGTTATGGATTAAGATGAATTTTCAACCTTAAACCTAGTATGAGATATTGTATCTTATTAACGGAATGGGTCACTTGATATGAAAATCTTTTGGAGCCAATTATACTCGACTTTAGTTTAAAGTGATGTGAATCCTGTAAGACCATTTCCCCAACAAAGTTCATCCCACTGCTCGAGTAATCACAACATTATTGGTGATGGGTGGAGCAGATCCCGAAAGTGAGACAAGGAGCGCGAGTGTGTACGTGCCAAGAGACGAGCAATTCATGGAAGTGAAGCAGAAGGGCTCCACAGAGGATACAGTGTCATCATTGTCGAAGACTTTCCTGCAGACGCTCAATGCTCTGTTCATCGAACAAAATATAAGCTTCCCATTCTTCACCGACATAGACAAGCTCTTCAATGAAGGTCTCACCTTGGAGACCCCTCCCACAGTCCCCAAGGGGATTTATAGGCTGCTCCTGCCCAGGCTCGTGAAAGCTGCGCAAGAAAAGGGAAAAGACGTCTTGCTCTTCGAGCCCCCAGCATTGATGGAGAGTATGGAACTCGAACACCCCAACCTCTGTCTCGGAAATGGCAATCATGTCCTGGGTTTATCAATGACAATGATAATCTTTCAATACATGTTTGATTCATTCTGCTTTGTATCACTTGGTTGCTGAAGTAGAGCTCATGTTTGATGCCTCCAATCATGCTGCAGTACAAATTTAGCATCATTCAGAGAAATGCAGCGTTATGACTTGCTTACAACAGCACCAATGAACGAATCATCTACAATGGTCGACTATGGTTATGGAGTTTTAATGCGTCCCCGTCAAATATAACCTCGGTCCATTGGGTTGTACAGGAGACAGGTTCGCCTGGTTAGAGGACGAGGAATTTGCTAGGCAGACACTTGCAGGCCTCAATCCCTTAAGCATTCAGTTGGTTACTGTAAGTTCCCTCAGCCCATAGATACATTTTCATGCGATGCGGATATGTAAGAACCATTGCAGCTAAAATCTATGGCACTTCGATTGAAACAAAGTTGCCTGGATATATAACATAGCACTTACTGAAATGGTATTGCCAATATTGCAGGAATTTCCATTTGTTAGCAAGCTTGATCCGAAGATATACGGCCCACCCGAGTCGGCAATTTCAAAAGAAATAATCGAATGCCAAATTAAAGGGTACATGACGCTGGAAGAGGTATGTTAGAATAAAGAACTGAAAAAGGATTACTGACCTTATATGGCGTAGAGGAACGCAGAGAAAATGTGAAAATATTTCAAAAGAAGTTACATTTATATATAAAAACTATCTAAAACGATGTTACCAAACCGTGCTTAGGGTTATCAATCACAAGGTCTGCTGCTAATTGCATTCTTGTAGGTGCATTTTTCTTGTCGCTAACCGGTATTAGATGCTGTAGTGGTTCTAGTGTGCAAAGTCGCTGCTGCAGCTTGTGTAACGAACCCTGTAGATGCGCTAGCTAGCCTGAAAAATAGATGTGATACAATGTGGGTTGTACATTTGTGGAAGAATTAATAGCAACTGATCGATGGAAGTTACAATCTGTGCAGGCTCTCGAGCGCAAGAGGCTCTTTATAATTGACTATCATGATTTGTTCTTGCCATTCGTGAACACGGTGAGAAGTGAACCCAGGACGACCTT
This sequence comes from Pouteria campechiana, assembly GCA_036873735.1. NCBI lineage: Eukaryota > Viridiplantae > Streptophyta > Magnoliopsida > Ericales > Sapotaceae > Pouteria > Pouteria campechiana. The sequence continues at coordinate 26,410 of JAYJMB010045271.1, forward strand.
GTATGCGTCACGCACAGTCTTCTTCCTTACAAATGAGGGCACACTGCGGCCCATTGCTATTGAGCTCACCAGACCTGCCTCACCCACCAAGCCCCAGTGGAAGAGGGCGTTCACCCCCGGCTTCGACAGCACCGACACCTGGCTATGGAAGTTTGCCAAGGCCCATGTCTGTGCTCATGACATGGGTTATCACGAGCTCGTTAGCCACTGGTAATGGTTTTCACATCTCTACCTCACTAGGTCAATCTCCAATGTGTGTTTGGTTGCACCAAGGATTTGAATTTCCAATCGGGGTTCGCTTTTACATCGTCAATATGATAATTTGTTCACCTGTGTGTCGACTGAATGTTGGAGATTCGACTCAATTTGCATGCCCAAACACAATGGAAAGTAGAGCTAAGAAAATCTACAATAGCTCAATGTACGGATCTCTGTTTGATTCAATGCAGGCTAAGGACTCATGCCTGCTTCGAGCCTTACATCATTGCTGCCAACCGGCAACTAAGCGCAATGCACCCTATTTATAGATTGCTACAACCCCACTTCCGCTACACAATGATAATGAATGCACTAGCTCGGGAGGTACTCATCAATGCTGCTGGAATCATCGAGCTGTCCTTCTCTCCGCAGAAATACTCCATGGAGTTATGCGCTGCTGTTTATAACCAGCTTTGGAGATTCGACAAGGAGGGATTGCCAGCTGATCTGGTTAGAAGGTAATTCAATTAACAGTCTTCGGAAATTCAGTTGCAAATTAGTAATTGACCGGTACTAATTTGCCGGTAAGTGGTAAAAGGAACATGTGTAGCCCCAGTACATGCGCCATGATTTGGTACATTTTTTATTAACTATCCAAAGGAAAGGATTCTATAAGAATACACACACACACACCACAGAATCTAATTCTGGCATCGTTTACATTCCTTTCTAATTATTTCCATCTAACCAATTATCCAGCGTGACTGTCATACGGATGGTGTCTAGAACTTGAGCTGTTCAACTCCTTACGTAAGGCTCATTTTTAATGGTATCATGAAGGGTTTTTCTCTAACGTTCATTAAACAACCAGGGGCATGGCTGTGGAGGATCCAAAGGCGGAGCACGGCCTGAAGTTGACGATAGAAGATTACCCATTCGCTGCAGATGGCCTTCTGATCTGGTCTGCAATCCAGCAATGGGTCAGCGACTATGTGGCTTATTTCTACCCTCACGATCGCATGGTGTCATCAGATACTGAACTCCAAGCTTGGTGGACTGAAGTTAGAACCAAAGGGCATGCAGACAAGCAGGATGAGCCATGGTGGCCGACCTTGAACACACCCAAAGATCTCATCCACGTCCTCACCACCATCATCTGGGTTGCCTCATGCCACCATGCTGCAGTCAACTTCGGCCAGTATCCCTACGCTGGTTATTTCCCCAACCATCCCAGCATCATGCGGATAAACATGCCAAATGAGGATGAGTCTCCTGAGAACAACAAAAGGTTTTGGGAGACCCCTGAGAGAGAGCTCCTTGCGGGCTTGCCATCACAGTTCCAAGCGACTTTGGTCATCGCAATCTTGGATGTGCTGTCGTCTCACTCCGAGGATGAGGAGTATCTTGGGGAGTCGCCATTGTTGGCATGGACCGAATATCGAGAAATCAGTGCGGCCTTCGATAAATTCAGAGCAAGGATGAAGGAGATCGAGAGAATCGTTGGTCAGAGAAACATGGATACAAACCTAAGGAACAGGACCGGAGCTGGGATGGTTCCTTATGAGCTGCTGAAGCCATTCTCTAACCCTGGCCTGACAGGAAGAGGAATTCCTAACAGCATATCTATTTGATGTGTGGAATTTGGTTAAACCAAAGCTTTCTTTAGTTAAAGCGGTCGTCTCTGAAGAATAGTACTGGCGCTGAACATTTCTGAAGTCTGTTATAACTGAAGCATTTGCCATCATGCATGCAAACCGTTATTGCATTAAATAATGTTGATTTCAGTCATGTGCGGATGATTGCTTTTACTTAATGAATGCAATGAGAACCATTGTGTTACTAAATGAATTGTTTTCACTGAATAATAAATTCATGTAATAAAAAGTAATTCAAGTGCAAAATACGGCATCCTATTGAATGAAGAAAAAACAGCTTTATAGCCATGATTCATTCGTGATATCTACTCCGTAAATCAGCAGCCCATATCAGATTATGACAAAAGGCCATTAAAGTTATGGGTGTGTTTGATGGCAGGAGAAACAGCAGAAAATCTCTTTTCCTTTGTTTTTTAACTTCTTTGATTATCACCAAAGGTCAAAAATGCTAAGGGTGCGTTTGGTAACGGGAGAAATAGGTGAAAGTCTCTTTTTTTTTTATCAACTTCTTTAATTAATATCGCATGTAACTATATCAATAATTTCATTTTTTTTTCTTATTATTATCTATATTTTCAACAACCCCCTCTTCTTTTAACTTAAAAAGAGTATTTATTTTGCTTTTGATCATTTTAGCTTTATGACCTCACCACATCTTGCAATTTCGTCCATATTTTTTTCACTTTCTTTTAATCTCTTTTCCCAATTCTTAAATAGATAAGTAAATGTTAATAACATTGTTTAGAAGGTGACATGGGCTTTCTTGATTCATATTTAACTCTTACTTTGATCTCGATCATTCATCTTGTTGCTTTGAAGAAGTTGAATACAAGGAAGGTTATTTTTCATTTGAAACACCGATCGTTTTGACTTAATCAAGATATTCTCTAGTTCTTACTGAGTCGTTAGACAAGGTTTTAACTTAGAAGACTTCGCCACCAAGAACGACTTCGGGTTTTTGGACTATAGTTTAAACATGATACATTAAAAAGCAGGCCCAAAAAGATAGTTGAAAAGCAGGCATTTCATACTTTCTTCCCTATTAAGAATTAAATGAAATGTTGAATTTGATCAGTTTCGTTTTCTTGGAATATGTAATGATCTAATAATTAAGATATTAAAATTGTTAATCATGGCTCCGCCCATGATTTTCCGCATGATATCAAAACTTTCAGTTGATTTTTATGATATGTTTGTCTTTCACTTTTAGGCCTTGTTTAGTAAAACACGAAGAGATTCCACTTCCCGAATATCTTCATCATGATCATTAAAAAACGAACTGGAGCATCCTGCTACTCAGTTTTTTACTCTCCTCGAATAAGAATCTTATTGATCTCTTGTCGATCTAATTATCCATCCCTTCATCCTTAGCAAATTATTTATGATTATCATAAGTTAGAAGTATTTCTTTGAGATCTGCACGCTCTACCAAAAAATTTCAGTGGAATCTCTTCATTTTCATATATTATCATGTTTTAACTAAATCCAAGACAAGCACCATAATTAGGATCATTTTGTTAATTAATTAAGTTCAACGTATAAAAATATCTGAATTGAAAATTACTATGCGCTTTGACAGAGAGAGAGAGAGAGAGAGAGAGAGAGAGAGAGAGAGAGAGAAGGAGACATACGAGATTGTTGCTATAGATGCCCACCATAAAAACTAAAAGGAGTTGCAGATTTTTCTTCGTAGATTGTCATATGAAGTAAGTGGCAAGTGGGAAGATGCTACTATGAATTTGATTATTTATTCAATCTAGATGTTGAATAAAGGCATAGGTTATATTGCATATTTTTAGGAATTGAAAATTATGATACAAAAGGCATAGGTTATATTGCATAATTTTAGGCATAGGTTATATCCAATGCTGAAAAACATTTGTTAGGAAGAGACCCTACGCTAGAAAATTTCGAACACAGCATAGTTCACCCGCGTGGGTTGCTTAAGCCAGGCCCAGTGCTGATTCTAGAGCAAGCGGTTGGACCAGGTGAAAAACAAATTAGCCCAACTACCCGTAATGAGCTAGTTGACCAACTAAGCTGAACACGGCCTAGCAATAGAGCTCAGAGATCAAGGTGGCCCAAGCCTGTGCGCTAGACGGACTCAACTCAAGTGGATGATTTACAGCCCAAGTGCCCACCCAGGCGAGTTCCACCACCAGGCGCACTGCCAATGGCAACGGTTCGCCGGACCGGTGGGGTATATGAACGATTGAGATGGTTTTGGTGATATCTGGGTCCCTAGATATCCTATTTTGATGATTAGATAATCAATTTCTATGTTTTTTGATGTATTGGACTCAATGGAATAGTTAAATTATCCAAAAGTTGGTCCAATTATGAGATATTAGTAGATAACTATGAAAAGATGAGATTTTACCTTCTTATATTAATGGCGTGGTCCACTAAATCGATTAGAAAGTGATCTAAGATGTAAGAATCAATAGAAAATCATTTAAATTGGGTCAAATGGTCAGATTAGATAGATAAGATGATCAGATAAGATAAATTAGATGATCAGCCTATATGTTAATGTAAGATGTGATATAATTAATTGCATGCATGGGTTGATCAAATACTTTGAATTCATAATAACGTCAAATACTTTTCTCCATAGGTTACAAAGAATGCACCTATTACCTACAACCTAGAACCATCGAGCTGGCCGAATGTGTTATATAT
>JAYJMB010045282.1:0-30943 GCA_036873735.1 Pouteria campechiana
GAGAGAGAGAGAGAGAGAGAGAGAGAGAGAGAGAGAGAGAGAGAGAGAGAGAGAGAGAGAGAGAGAGAGAGGATTGCAATTTGCAGAAAAGATGGACATTTGATTTAAGGATGTAGTTGTCACTGGTGATGGAGCTTGGGTACGATCCTTTGAAGTATTACCTAATGATAGTGCATGGGATGAGAAGATGATTGGTGAGCATATTGATAACGAAGGCCTTGATCATATTGAAGTCCAAGGAGATTGTATAATCTTGATGAAATTTTTTCTAACCTTGTGGAGATGGTGATATGAATCAAAATAAAGAAAAGAGAAAGATAAGTACTTGAAAAAGAGAAGAACGAATCAAGTACTGCCACACAAATAACAAGAGTGATGGAGAAGTTGGTGCAGTGGAATTGCATACCTCTCAAAGTAAACAAATGAGAGGAGAGAAAATTAGTGTAGAAAACATGATGGAGATCACTTGTGGATTGCCTGTAATGGAAGTAGGAAGTGAATTGTGGTGGAAAACTCATAGTTTACTATTAGACAAGGCACATAAAGAGACTTTTATAGCTATGAAGAGTCAGAATTGCAGTTTGCATGAGTTAAAAGAAAGATAAACCAACCCAGGGATTGATAGCTTAGTTCTCATAACTCATGATTTTTATGAATAACTTTTTCTAAATTAATTGTCATACATTTTGAGTTTTCTTTGTTCTTAGGAGCATCGAGCATGTTTTTGTGATTTTTACTTCTTGTTGGACATGTTTGAGTATTTATAATGAAATTCAGATTGAATTTAAATGGTATTGTTGATGGTAAAGGAGTTCCTAAATTTTAATTTTTGGTCTCTATAAGGCGAATGGACTAGATTTTCTATGAACTTCTCACAAGTTAAAATCATTAGCATTATAGCTTCTTCCTAGAACTGTATCTTATTAGGGGTGCAACTGGGTTAGAGTCAACCTGTGACCCAGCCAATCCAACCTGTTTATTACCTGGTTAGGGTTGGATTAACATGGACAATGGGTTGGCAATTGGATTGAACACAACCCGAGCAACTAAATGGGTTGGGGGGTGTCCAACTCGTCAACTTGCCAACCCAAACATATGGGTGTTGTTTGCTTTATACTTTAATGATTATATTTAAATCTTTAATTTAATTTTTATTTATCTAACAAAGTAACACACACACACACACATATATATATAATAATTTGATTTGAATCAACTTTAGTATATCAGTGTAATTTTAAATTTTTAACTAACTTGATTACTTTATGCTTTTATGTAATTTAACCCATTTACAACCCCAATATATAACCCATGGTCAACCCGCAACCCAACCCAAAATTTATAGATGGGTTAAGGTTAGGGTTGAGGTTTTAGCAAATGGGTTAAGGTTGAGATTTTGAAAATGGTTTAGGATTACGATTGGCTCCAACCTCGTACAACCTGACCCAGATGCACCCCTATATCTGATGAGTGAGCCTACTTCTTTAGCATATACCTTGGAGCTAAATGCTTCTTACTTAACCAGACAAGGACCTTGGCTCATTCACAAAAAAATTTTAGAAAGCAATTCACTCAAGAGGTTATACCTTGCAGCTAATGTTTCTTCCATTTCTTCTCGCAACTTTCTACCATCCCCGTCCCCCCCAGTCCCCAGGTATCTTCCTACCATAAGGGGCTATATTTCTCCATATTGCCACCTTGTAAAGCATTGCAAGTCTAAGAGCTGTCCTATTGAATCCATACACTATTTTTCCTTGACAACCAGAAGTCGCATCAAGCTCCAAAGGTGTTTCTCAACAGCTTAAATTTTGCAGGCAATACACTATTCAATTCCTACTGTCTAAAATTTTTGACTTGAGATATTGAAATTAGTCATTTTGTATACTTGTTGATCAGGTAAAAATGATTCTGCATTTGCAGTCCTAATTGTCATTAGAATATAGAATGTATGTTAAAAATTAATAAATCTAAAAATAATGACAAGACTTTAACTGAAGTACTCTAAGGCATAAAGAACCCCAAGCCAAAAAACTGAAGAAAGTTAATTCGCACAACAGTGAGCCATGAATACCTGCCCACAGGTCATTATGTATCAGCCATGTTTGTCAATCAATCATTAATGAATAATAGTGCTAATTCAGATAACATAGGATTTCCTAGTTTCTCATTCCTCTACAATGCGGAGAAAATATCAAATTGGTATCATCCAAATATGATAATATGGTTATGAATGATAAGATGCTTCAGATACCTCACCCAAAAGTTAACAAGGAATGGTTCTAATTCTAACTGTCCTTTGGGAAGAATTTTGAGTTTGTGCTTGCAAATGGATAGCAAGACCATGTCTGCCTAAATCATCCAACCAATGTCCTCTTGAGTTCATGGGACATCCATTGTGCAGGGTATGAAATGCTCCAGAATCACATAGATGTTGGTTGCATCAATAGCGAAAGCGTGTTTGACATTGACTGCCTAACTAAATTCTTGTTAGTACTCAAATGTGGCTAGTTAGAGGGAAATTCGGGTTCCAGCATCAAAGCATTCAGTAACATAAATGGCTACCATTAATCCAGTAAATCATTTAATAGCAAAATGTACTACAAACTAAGAATAATTTCCCAGTATCACACACCCAACAAAGGTTGGCAAACAAATAACACTGCTTCCAAATTTAAGAAGAATGATAGATGTAAGAACAGCACCAAAAAGAACCAAACCTAATACTTACTTGGCATATGTCTACTATGATAGAATCATTGCGAGCCAAATGATTTTTCCAGTATTCGTTGGCAACTTCTTCGTCTGGGCACCCATTCGCATCCTTTGCTTCTATATAAGGCTTGCATTTCACACGATTTAGATCTTCATGGAGCCCATCCAATAAAAAGGCCAGAAGCTCCTGGAGAGTTTCCATTGAAACAAACTAAACAATGGATTCTTTAAGAATTCATAAATTAGGAACTTATGACTTCACCATACCACCATTTAAAGCTATCTTTGCACAAGATATGCATGAATCTAAAGACGAAGGAGGCCCATGTAAGAGCAGATTGCAGATGGGATTTGTGGCATATGTTCAAAGCCCACCTCTTGATTGGCATCCACCATGAACATGCCTGGGAAAACTGCCCCGAAATTCAGCAGTCAGCAGTCAATTCGTCAAGCTACAAAAGTCCAATTTAAAAAGACTGCCTACTCCTAACCAGATTTCAGAGAAAGATCCAATGGGAACGCATTAAGATTGTTAAACTAGCAGAGATGTACATGGATGCATATAGTTTTCAAGGGTTTGAGTAATGGTAGTGTTTCCTGCCTTCTTTAGAAAGAATAAAATAAACTTAAAAAAAAATAAAATGATGCATGGTCGTAGATCACATGCAACATTTCCCTCCCAATAGTGAGAAAAGTATACTAACATCTAAATCATGCTTGCAACATTTCCCTTTCCAGAATAAGAAAAGTAGACTGACTTGTGAATCATGCTGGTTAAAGCCACTGAACTGGGGAGCAAAACGAGCGAGCGTCATCTTAAATGAACGAGGTGCAACGGGAGCCCTCCCAGGAGACCATAACTTCCTCAATAATTCTCCAAATGCCAAAGCAAGTTCACCCTGTTGAAGTGCAGCACTTGTAAGTCAAAAAAGTATACCCAATAAAATGGATAACACAATAAACTAAAACATGATAATCCCCATAGCCATGAGTGAGAATGGCGCACTTATGAACCATAATCAACAAGTTGCAATTATGCAAATTAAAGGGTCATTGGACATACCCTCACTCAATTTGTCCCTCCAAAAATAAGACCATACATTACCAAGTCAGTGACAACTGCCAGTTGAACGTAGAGAAGCCCTCACAAATTTCAACTATCCATTTCTCTTAAATGTGTTGCACTACAGTGAGGGAGGATTTTTTAGAGATCGAGGAACTTCCACACCTCAAACCTTACCATGAAGGTCACATATAGAGCAAATGCCATCTAGGCATCTATGAATCAGTAGTTTTTTGCAATTTAATTTGGGCATCGTTGTTGCTTACCACCACAAACTTTGATCATCAGTTACAAACAAGAAACAAACAAATATGATACAGAGTTGCAATAAAATGGTAACCTACACCCATTCCCAGTGGATTATGCTGATTTATTTCTCTGCTGTAATCTCCAAGGAAATATTCAGCGAGCCTCTTTGTATGCACCAAACATTGGATAGCACTATTCAAGAAACAAGTATTTCCGAGATTCTGTAATCCCGTTAAACCCATTCCAGAGCTTCCATTCAAGGCAGTGGAGTTGTTGAGAATGGAAGAAATGTTTCCTATGCTTCCATTGCTTATGAGCGATCCATTACAAGAGGATGCTGCCACCTGATATCCTTCAATTCTGCACTTCACACTATCTGATAATCCATAAACTTGTAATTCCAAAAGAATCTGCAACACATGATAACCAACATAAGAATATAAATTCATGAAAAAACAGTTGTTCCACACTCACACACAACAGGCAATCATCAAAACAGAATACTCTTAAACAGTCCATCAGCATTAAATGATCCCCACACATATTACTTGCAGTGATAACTAGGTCAGACATGCTTATCATTCTTTCCGAGAAAATCAATACATTCATATTACTTGAGTAATAATTACTGAAGATGTTTGACTTGGAGACCCAAAACAATTTTAATCAGGCAAACAAGCCTAGAAGCATTAACAAATAGTTGGAACTTGCTGAATCCTTTTTTTTTTCATTTTTCAACAAATGAATTGTCCTGATAAAGACATTCTTTTTAACTCAGTTAGCATTTAGCATTGTCCAGCTTGTTATGAAATGCTCTGCTCCAATTGTCAAGACTCAAGACCATGTTTACATGTTTCAATCTTTTGAAAAGTTGTACGTCTCTAGCTTTTTACCTTGAATGGCAGGCCAAAAATGTCTGTGTATTTATCCAATGTTCAAAGCCTTGCAAGCGTTACTATCCAGAAGAAGGAAGTGCTGTTCATTGATTTATGGAGTCTTTAAAGGGCAAAATCTCACCTTCCAGCCCCAAATGCCTGCCTTTGACCTATAGTGAAGAACTTGATTATGTACTTCTTTACTTAATTCTTCAGTAACCCATTTATAAACAATCAAAACAAAAATAATCTAGAAACAAAAAAACTTGGCATGGAATGATAGAATGAAGGTAGTGCACAAGTAAATTATGGTGCACTCCATGTTTTGGATCAAAGATTGAGGGCACCAAGAAAATTCATGCACAGAAGAAGAGGAGGTCTTGAAAACATGGCTTTAAATATCCAATATGATACAGCCAATATGTCTGTATCATATTGGTATTGGCATGAACCAACACAGGATCTAGGGGTGTATACGTTAGAGTGAAAAAAAGAGAACTGAATTAGCTAATATGGGCCCATATCAGCATCCCCTTCTGCAATAAACAACTATTATTTGGGGGAAAAAATCTCATTTTCTGTACTACAAGTAGCATTCCATCCCATTACAATACATTTTTGACTCCATTGGATACTTTTAGTGATTTAGGATAATTTTTAAATATTCATTCAAGTTTCAGGGGAAGAAAAATTAATGATTTTAACTAAAAGGATTCCTTTTTTATTTTAAAATTTGAGTTAAGCAAAGGGAAGAGAAGCCGGTCTCAACCATTGTGGTGGAGGATTTAAGGAGAGGTTCAAACTATATATCTGGTGTTGAATCTGAGGTTGACAGTTGGGTTGAAATTTTGTGACAATCTCAAAAAATGTATATTTTACAGATTCAATCTACTTCAAAATGCATATATAGTTAAGGATTGACGACAATATGACACTAGAATTGGGTCAAGTAAATAAAATATCAAGCACAAATTTTGTGAAAGTGAATTAAATATAAGGTATAACTAGATTGAAATGGTAACCGGTGCATCAAAGAATATAGTCATTTATACTTAATACAAAATCATAATGCTAACAATTTAAAAAGTTGAAAGTATATGTTATTAATTTACATAAAAAATTGATTTATACATCAGTGGCTAATACAAGCCAAATTCATCGACTCACAGAGAACTAACTTGGTTAGAATAAACTGATACACCATTATTTATATATGCAAAATACAAAATAACTATATATTCTTGTATATTTTTTTTCATATTTCTTTGAAATCCCAAAAAATACCGTCTTGTATCCATTTTTCAAGCGGCCTATACAACGTCCAATATTGACATGCAGAACCAAGCTTGAAACTGACATGACTTGAGAGAATGTTTGCAAAAATCTTCATAAGATAACATACAGGTAAAAAATTTATTACATTAAATCTCAACTTTTTCATTGTACACAAAAAATATAGTTTTTGTACTTGGATATTAACTCTCAATGACACAATACTTTCTCTTAATCTGGCCATTAAATAACCCCAAAAGACTATAATGAATTGTCAAAATTATAGGATATACAATCAAAGAGAAAAACTTCAAACAAGCAATACCTAGATGCAGAGTAAAAATTAGATCCAAATAGCTTTTGTCGCAGGGACTAACTAAAAAACCAACATCTATAACATTGTCCATGTACATCTCATCTTGAATATATAAAAGAAGGGTGCTGATTAAACTTATGAAGCATTTGGTCCACCAATACCCTGTGCACAAATCAGTTTATTTGCAAAATATAGATAAATTTTCTTGTCACTTTACCCCTCTGTCTACCCTCATCAGATACTCGACTCAATTACAAACATAATGCGTTCTGTCATTTTTGCTATCACCCAGGCATATTAATAATGTTGATCAAACCATTGACGATGTTTCTTGTACATTGAGGACTAGCCTGATCCACTGGTTCAATATCATTGGTAATAACAAATTTCAAAAAAAGGCATGACAAACACATGATAAAATAGTGTAAGTATCATTTTAAGCCCTGATAAAATATCCTGCCCATTCAAAAGTAATAATTATTGGCAATAAACCAATAATTCTCATTGAAAATTCCAACAGTGCGCATACATGCATCTGCATAAATGTATTCATATTATGCACATCTTACCCTTCATGATGGTAAGGCTCTATGGCTCTTTGCCTGCATCCTTGGTGGCGTGGATTAAATTTATGTAAACCACCTCTCCAGTAAATGAAGATAAAGCTGCATAGATCTTCTCCTCCCCAGACCCCACATTGGCAGGAGCCTCAAGTATTAAGTACACTTTGTTCACATGTAAGTACATTATTATGAGCTACATTCATATGCAAGTATGCACACATGTACAAGATTCATATGCATTTACATACATAATATCACCTTCTAAATTCTAATAAAAATTCAAATGTTTCCCAATTCTTTCAACATTTTCCCATATTTCAATTGAAACCTTAATTTCCTAATGATGTGAAACATATGCAAACAGTGACTGCAAGCATTAGGCAGACAACAGAGACAATTACATTGAAAGGACAGCTTGTGTAGCTCCAAATCCATTATGGCTTGCTATATCAGTTTTCACTTTAACCTTCTGCCTGAATGCATGAAGTTATTCCCTGATCCCAGTTGTGCATAATCCTTACACAGTTAAACCCACTTCATAAAAAATGTTCCACCTCTTTTGAGCAGTGCTTCAGATTCAGACTTGCAGTCCCACAGCCCACCCATTTACGCTCATTCACATTTCAAAAAAGAAGTTTTCTACTGCCCCCATGAAATTCAATCCACACTTAATATAATATAAGAAGCCACCAGCTAGAAGCACCATGGTCCATAACTGGAGGAATAGAAACAAATACAACCCCATAAACAAAGCAACTTCAAACTGAAGATGGAAGCACCACAAACATTCAACTTCTACATGCCATCTAAGGGCTACAATAATATCTCCACAAGCAATCAAAAGCTGTATGGGAATAGGCTTGCAAAATTTCAAGTTGCATCACACCAGGGGTACTTCAAGTACATGTCAGTAACCGGTTTTCCTATTATGTTTCAGTTACATAAAATTTTGATGAAAATCACCTTATGCAGCATGGTCCCAAAACTATCAGATTAAATTCATTAGGTAGTTGAGGCCTAAAAGAGTGATGTACAACCTCAGAAACATACAGAGAACATATAGAAGGTAATCTAACCAATTTTAGAAAAATTAACTATCTACCTCTTGATCTGACAGGCGTTGACAATCCTTCGAGATATTATTTCTCTCACCTATTAAGTACAGATTTATCTGCCCAGAGAAGTCCCAGATGCGTATCTGCTTAAACACAGATCAAAATGAATTAATTGGAGAGCTGAACTAAAAAAATTAAATATTACCACACCAAGACCACTTGATTTGGACTCACAATTGCTCTTAACTGGAAAAAAAAGAAAGAAAAAGAACCAATATTAGACAGCATACCAGCTCAGATTCAGCACTGAAAATCTTGCATGCTCGCCTGTAAAATTCAATGGCATTGTCCTGATGGATACACAAAATAAATAAATAAATAAATACTAGGGATAAAGAAGCTTCAAAAAACTTTCTAGAAAGCATAGAAATCAAAATTCATTTTGAAACTTAAAGAGATATCAACAATGGTCTACCATGTTACACACTCCAACTAATGGCATGAATACTTATTAAAAAGAAATTAAAATTTATTTTGAAACTTCAACACCCTAAAAATATCAACGATTGTCTACAATATTGCACTCTCCAATTAGGAATGAATACTTATTCACATCATAAAATTTTGAAACTATGAACAACATTTCATGGCCTTCAAGTAAGTATTGAAATCGAGAATAATTCATGTGGACTTATAATGAAAACTTAAAACTGATCATTTATGTAATCAATTGATAAAAGCACATATAGCTTTTCATAAACTCTCTAATTAGCCATGAACCCAGTCAACCAACTACAAACAGAAACAAGATTTAGGTCTCATAAAGAGGTTTCTAAATCTTCTAAGTTCCTATGGTTCAAGATATCAAACATGGCAAGAGCTACCATTGATTTCTCACCACTTAAGTACTTCATTTTGAAAGAATCAATAATCATACTAAAAGCTTATCAACCAACTGGACCAGTTGCACAGAAACCTTGTTATGCGAATCACATTATAATATAGCACAATAAACAAATATTTCGGCATTAATATCTGAAGGACAATAAAACTTTATAAAAGAAGAAAAGAAGAGAACGAAGATGAACAGCTAGCAGAAGAGCCCAACCATTGTAAATAAAATAAGTGGCACAACCATAGATGAGTCATCTAAAATTTAGAAATGACGATGCAAACTTCAAACTTACAATTACTGTCCATTTCCAATACTTAAATTGGCCCACCTACAACATTTTCATCATTTATTTAGGCCAGATGATATAACAATAAGGACTCAAATTATGGACAAATAAAGAGGGCAAACTAATTTCTAGTGGCATATTTGGTGGCACAAAAAATAACCAAAAGCTAACAAGCCAAGTAACTGCCCGCAAAATAATCTAATTAAGGCAAACAATAAACCAGTGCTCGTAATTTCACTAAGAGGGGAAATTCTGCTAAGCCTAAAAAGAAAAAAAATTTGCTAATTTAGGAGAAATTATCGATAATTTCGGCGAACTATTTCGCAAAAATATAAAATATTTATAAAAAGAAATTTTTTTTAACAATTTTCCCATATAACTTCTTGATAAATCATGATAAAAAAAATACATTACTTTAAATGTCAACATATAAGAAGTAAAGAAGACATATCAACGACACAAATTTCGATAAAGCAGAATTCTTATGTAAAATGCTACTGAAGTAAAGATTTAGCTCCGACAGTTATGGAATAATTAAAACTAGTCACATAAAATAATTTCAACAAGAAAGATATCATTCTTTTATATACCTAAAAAATTTGTGGTGTACCGTGTATCTATAACTCTAATTACACATGTCTTTCACTTAGTATTGCCGAATTGAATAGCAATATATACATCATTGTATATTGCTAGATTGAAGAAAACGAATCCTCTGGAGGGAAACCGAAGCAAGATTGAACTGCAAATGGGTAAAAGTCTTTGGTTGCTACAGATATTGTGGACGTTGTTCTTCCCAAGAACAACAAGTTGCGGTCAATTTTAGGCTCCAATTTTAGCTGCAATCCACTCGAAGATGGACTTCAACCCTCCCAACTCGATTTCAAAGAGAAGGGATAGAATTCGAAGGCTTAAAATTGGAAAAACGCTGTGTAGAGGACATTGTCAACAATATAGAGGTAGAATACTCCTCTCTCAATCAATTTTAAGCCCTTAAAACAGTGTAAACCCATTCAAAAATGGGTTTTGAAAACTTCATTGTCTATTTTGAAAGGAAAAAATCGATTTGGGTTAAAAAATAGTTGTAGTGGACATTGATAGCCTTGTTGTGGATTTCTGAATCCCCACTTTTGACCTCAAACATATTTTTTTTGTGAAAATGATGAAAGGGGGTTTCGAAAATGGGTTTTGGTAAGGTAAGGGTGGGTTTCAAACAATGCAAGATAGATTTCTTTTGGCAATAGGGCTTTTCTATATGCGTTCCAAATTCTCTCAAAATTTTTGGTGACAAATTCTAGTTTGAACGAAATTTTTCCCAAAATTTAAAAATTTTCCTAAATCTAGAAAATTTCCTCGAAATTTTCCCTAAATCTAGAAATTTTCTCTAAAACTACATTTTCCCCCTTTCCCTAGCAAGAACATTTCACTAGGGTCTTGAAATGAAAATTTGGGAGGTATTTTCCCTGAAAATTTCAAAATTGCAAGCATTGCAATAAACAAAGAGAAAACTAGAAAAAATTACAAATCGAAAAAGCGAAATTGCATAGCATTGGCATGAGCCAATACACGATACAGGAGCGTGTTGATCGGGCTAAACAAGTAGGTTATATCAGCCTGAGCAGGTCTGTATTGGCCGATATGGCCTTGTATAGTCTGTATCAGCCAAGGTGTATCAACCACATATTAGTTGACGTCTACTATTGCTTGGGGAAAAAAATCTCATCTTCCCATTTCAAGCAGCATTCCATATCTTTACAATCAATTTTTGACTTAATTGAACTAGATTAGAGTTTAAGAGGAGATAATTAAGGATTTAAATTAAAAAATAAATCTCTTTTCTCTTTACAATAGAGGGAAGAAAAGTCATTTTTAACCATAGTAGAGGATTTAAATATGGGCCTAAACTTTAAACTATATCTTTGGTGTTGAAATCAAGATTGATGATTGCATAAACTATTTGAAATCTCAAAAAAAGTTATGCCTTAGATATTTGAGCTAGTTCAAAATGCACATATATTCAAGATTTGATGACATCATGACATTAGAATACAAAAAAGTAAACAAAATATCAACTATAAATTTTATGAAAGCGAAATAGGTGGGTTATAACAAGAGTGAAGTAACACCTGACAAGTCAAAGAATATAGTTATTGATTAGTTAATGAATAATCATAATAATGACATATAAAAAAGTTTAAAACCTAAATTATTTATTTATGTAAAAAATTTGATGTAGATATTCGTAGCTAACACAAGCCAAATTGATGAAGTCATTGATAACTTAGTTAGAATGAATTGATACACTATTATTTATATATACAAAATACAAAATAAATATACATTCCTGTATATCCTTTTTTTTTGGAACATTTTTTATTAGTTTTTGGACCATAAAAAAACTATCTAACACAAGCTGATAAGGCCTTGATACCAATATGCATGCATTTTCCTCCTTAGATTATGGGTGCAAATTGGGGTGAGTTGACCCGAACCTGTGTTTAACCTTACCCTGTTTGGCATCGGTTAAGACAACTTTTTGGTTTGCGGGCAGGTCGGTTCAAGAAACCTGACCTGAATTGAGAATCCAAGTTAGGACAGGCCAAGGTGGCAAAAAACCTACCAGCACAAATAATACATGTAAAAAAAAAAAACCTAAATCTCTCCCACCATTGATTGCTACACTTGATGAATGCAATTCAAACAAAACATATGATCCCCCAATAACATTGATTCGAACTTAGTCAACAGAAAGTCCTCCCAAGATGAAAAGATTATTTTTAATGACCTATAGCGGTCAAGTAGCCCATGTAGCAGAATCAAAATGTATGGGATATCCCACTTGCTATAGCTGTTTCATGTTAAGATTGTGTATGTAATTACACCCTTTCAATGTCCAAGTCTCCTCGTTGCCATTGCTGTGATCATCATCGCCATTCATGATCTTTTCACACATCATAGGGATCTTCTTCCTTTAACAAGCATGACACTTCGTCTCATAAAAATCTCCCTTCGGAATGAATGAAAGGTGTGTTTGGATACTTGGAGAAAAATTTGTATTTGGGAATATAGTACAATGAAGAGTAAGTTCCAGAATAAATAAATAGTGGAATTAACAAAATATTGTTGAACATGTAATTAAAAAAGTAGATAAATAATTAAAAGAATAAAAATGAATAATTAAAAAATATAGAATATATGAGAATAAATTTTGAAGACAGATAAATAATTACTCTATCAAGTGTAATGTAGTGGAAGGTGTGAAGCAGCGACCACACAACCTCTTTACATAGGTGATAGTCATTCAAACATTCAATCACGGTTTATTCAGCTGCCCATTGTCATAGTAATTGATTAGAACAAAACGAATGGTTTTGAAATTATCAGCATGGTTTTGAAACTTTTTTCCCATCAAAACAATTAATAGGATGAGCATGCCATTGTTTACTTGGAATGTAGCATGCAAAAACAATAAATTCTATTTTTTTATTTGTTGATTCTAAACATGATGTTTTTAATAGCTCAAACTTTTAACACTTATTTTATTTTTAGGAGGCAAATATTTATTGCGATTATCTTTAAAGCTTGCGATAGTTTAGTCATCATGCAGTTGGTAAATCATTCAACTTTTGAATAAGGTATGCATTTTTTTTTTGGCCTTACAAATTTTATTTGCAAGTAATATATATGGTTAAAAAATGCTTTAATTTAATATTAATATGAATTTATAAGCATAATATTAATATGAATTTAACTTGTCAGAATTACGTTGGATTTAAAAAATGTAGAAGATATCAAGTTGTCAACCTGTATTGTCAACCCAAATTATTGACCTTAATTTAACCTGTATGATAAAAGATAGGGTTAGGATTGGGTCATATATGTAGGAGTGGGTAAGATTTTTTATATATGGGTTAGGGTTGGGACCATTCGGACCCGGTATAAACAAATCCGATTTGCACCACTACTTAGCATATATACAAGCAGTGTACTCACCAAGAATTTTGGTCCACTTTGAATAAATTTAGAAAATAGCTTCAAACACAATTATTCCAAGTGAAAATGAATCCAATTTATCAATTCAAATCTACAGCTTCATGCTGGATCTGGGCTTCATCAATTCAGTATCTCTAGGATATTTGGACACAAACAATGCAGGGGATGCTGGGCTGAGCTTCATCAATTCTATGTATCTGTGTATTTGAAAAGAAAAAGAACATTGAAAATGCAGAAAAACTCAGAACCAAACAGCATTATACAAATTTCATGGGATGAGGATGGAAAACAAACAGAGGAAAAGAAAATCTTAGGGATACAGGGGCAGACCCTTTTACTTATCTTTAAAGACAATTGATTTGCTTCCTGAATAACAGACAGACGTAGCTGTAAAGGATAAACATCTGCCATGCCATTTTCAGCAACAGAAAAGTTTCCACAATTCCTCACACCCGCATGTAAATTGCTATGCCTGAAGATTAGAAGGACCAAATTAATATAAAATGGTTTCTTAGAAATTAGATGATACGAATCTTCAATGGGAGAAGCTAGCAGCATAAAATAAACATTCGAAGAACAAAACTGCTTCACTCTATAACAGTACAAATCCGAACTTAAGCTTTGAACTGTATTTGGTAATAGTGAAGTCAACAAATAAATATTTAGTTTGCCATTATGATAACAATGGTTTGTATAACTAATCATCCATCAGCATGTCGGCCAGCATTATGCAAAACATGGGCCCTACTTTCATCAACCTAGACTGTCCAAGCCCCAGGCCCAGCCCGATGATTAACAGTGAAAACTTTTGGAAATTAAATACTCACTTTAGATGGTTGAGTTGGAAAGACACAAATTCCAAATTCAAGCCAACAAAACTTAAGTGTTGTTGCCAACTTATGGAGTGGAAAAAAAGGAAAATAATACAGTTCTGTTCCCATGCACCAGTTTACTTCAAGTTCAACTTATGTCAATAACAAGTTTCAAAACTAGCTCCATCATAAGCCATGGGAGTAATTTTAGTTAGATGAACATTGAATTCATATTCTCATTCCATTTTACTGTAATCAGATAAAATCCATCCAACAGTAAACTTCACATTTGATAATTTTTTAGGATTGTTGTAGGCCTACCTTGTTAGTTTTGTGGTGTATCAACTCCATCTTACTGATGGACCCATGGACACCATTTTCAATGTTTTCGAAATAGAACCATGCAATACTTTGGCCAAAAATACACCTCAAATTTCAAATTAAGCCCATTAAAAGCTCAAGCATTCAAATAACCCAATTCAAACTCAGTGGCTTCACCTGCTACATAATAAACCAGCCATAATGCCATAAATGGCAATGCAACTTTACTTACACCTTTATAAAAAAGTCTCAGCTGTAACTAGTCGTGCGACAATAAATAGACAGTACATCTATAGTATATAATCCTATTACATCTTGCGTATGCAGCATTCAACCTGTCGAAAGATTTCCCAGACGAAGGGAGAAGAGCAAGCACCAAAAATGAGGGAAACCCAGTCGATTTCCCAGCAAGGGGAGCAGAGCAAGCACCAAAAATGAGAGAAACCCAGTCGCCAGATGAGCCAAATGGTAAGTCATTTTAAGTAAGAAGCATCTTCTGCATTTTCCGCAGAGAAATAGATATGTTTGACTTGGTCATGTAAGTTAAATTGCATATCTCCAATAAACCTATGCAGCGCTTGGCACAAAGACAAAAGAAAAGCCATGGAGAATTCAAAGGAGGTGATCGATGGACCCACCATTTCAGAGTCTGGAGCCAGACGTCCTGAAGAACCAAGGCGTAGTCGCAGCCAGAGACCCCTTCCTCCGACTTATCAGAATCAACCGCGGCCTCGTGACGGAGGTTGAAGACGAGATCGGAGTTGAAGATGCTGTTGATGATCTTGATGGGGCCCAGCGCGTAAGGGGAGGAAAAAGGCGAAGCGGTATAGAGGACACCTTTCTCTCTTTCAACGTCTTCCTCCTTGAGCCATCTGAGATGAGAGAAAAGAAGAAAATGGCATCATTTTCTCAAGAAAGAAAGGTATGCATTGTCGTTGTCATAGATGGCGATGATGGCAATGCAGATGCAGGAATTCAGAAACTGACGGACAAGATTCATCGGATCCAAGGGTGGGATACCTGTAGGGAACCAAGTAGACCTGCTCGCCTTCTGGGATGGGGTCTTCTATGAAATTCGGAGATTGCGCAGGGGTAAAACCGTCCATTTGCAGAGACTGAAGGGAGGGCAGAAGCGAGAAGATTGTTCCTTGCTTTTCCGAGTGAGTGAAGGATTTGAAAACAGAAAATGACGATCGCGGAGTAAAAAAAACAAGAGAGGATACCAGTAATCTTGGCAGTCCTCAGGACGACTCAATCCACTCCAATGGTCTCCCTCTTTTCCCGCTTCCTCTTCCAAATTTAATGAATATGCATGCACGTGGCCCGTCCACCTGATAAGAAATGAACGAACGGTTCAGACTATATATATATATAAATATAAAATAATGGTGCGTACTTCAAAACACTCGGTTGCCAGCCCCCCCCCTTGGGAGCAACCGAGACATCTGGCCGTTCAATTGCAGCGGGCTCGATCAGAACACTGTGGATGGAAGCCGCAAGTGAGGGAGGGAAAACAGCAAATCCTACGCACACGCACTCTTCGTGATGCCTCTCTCTCTCTCTCTCTCTCTCTCTCTCTCTCTCTCTCTCTCTCTCTCTCTTCCGACTCCCCTCCCCCAACATCCCGTCTGAAACAAGCTGCTGAAAAAAGAGACAAAAAAAAAAATGCGCTCTCCTTCTCTCGCCATCATCGATGAAGAGGAAGAAATGGACGGAGGAGGAGGAGTCGACGCTGATAAGCAACTAGGTCAAGGGCGCTGTCGAAGCTGAAGACGAGAAATAAGAAATTCGAGCCGATTACCGAGAGGGTGAACGCCGCCCACCACATAGTGGACCCCACCAGCTTCCCCTTCCGTTGGACGTGGAGCAACGTATCCATCAAGGTCCAGAACATGCGCAACCAATTCCTCAACGTCAAGCAGAAGATCTAAATCCTGTCTTCTACTACCACTTCCGACAATTCCACCTCCTCCAAAACCTACTACGGGGCTGAAGGCGAAAACTACGACGTCTTTGAAGATTTCAATCGACCCTGACCCTGACCCTGCGCTGCCCCCGTCGCCAATCGCAGCGGCGCCGTCTTCCCTGTTGGCAGTAATCCCGATTCTACAGTTTCTTATGGTTATGTTGAATAAGTCAGTAGAGTCATGGGCTTAGTGGATTTGATTTTTATTTTTATTTTTTGTTTTTGTTGCTATTTCAAAGGCACGTGAATGATATGCCTTAAAAGTAGGATCACAGTTGCCTTCGCACTATTATAAATAGTGTTTTGCTGTCAGTTTTATGTATTACCCCTTTGCTTGCCTTATTCGTGTAAAAATCATTTCTCTCTTCTCAAAGTGTTGTTTCAATTCTATTTCTTTTTGTCCCTTTTACATCAGTGGTATCAGAGCTAGGAGCTATGAACGGCTCAACCCAGATTTCCGTACCTGTTTTGAACGGGAAAAACTACAATAGATGAATTGTTCAAATGAAAGTGCTTTTTGACTGCCATGAGTTGCTCGGAGTTTTAGAAGCTGGAGTTGCAGAGCTAACCCAGAATGCAAATGAAGCACAACAGAACATTCATCGTGAGAGCAAGAAGAAGGACAAGAAGGCCTTGTATTTCATTCATCAAGGAGTCAATGATGAAGTCTTTGAGAAGATTGCCGGTGCCACATCATCCAAAGAAGCTTGGGACATGTTAATGACATCGTACAAGGGGACAGACAAAGTTAAGAAGTTGAGACTCCAAACTTTAAAACATAAATATGAACTTCTTCAAACGGACTCTTCTGAATCCATTACTGACTATATAAGTCGAGTTCTTACTTCGACAAATCAAATGAAAATCTTTGGAGAGGAGTGCAAGGATCAGACCAATGTGGAGAAGATCTTGCGGACTCTAACGGCCAGTTTTGAGCACATCGTGGTAGCAATGGAAGAAGCACATGACCTATCTGACATGACGGTTGATCAGTTATCTAGCACACTGCAAGGCCACGAACAATCCATGGATGAGAAGAACATCCAAAAGCCAATTGAGCAAGCATTTCAAAGCCAAGACTCCACCAAAGATGATCGAGGTGCTAATCCAAACCAGAAGATTGGTGGTCACTACAACAACAGAGGCCATGATGGTTACAACAACAATCATAGTGACAGAGGCAACCAATACAATTATCAAGAGAAATCAGATTCTAGCCATCAACGGAATTCAAATTTCAGAGGTTGGGGCTGTGGTCGTGGTAGATGGAGGTATGATAAATCCAATGTTGAATGCTATTACTGTCACAAACGTGGCCATTATGCAAATGAGTGCAGATCTAAGGAGAACAATGAGATAGCTAATTGTGCTCAAGAAGTTGAAGATGATGGAAACCATGCCCTTCTAATGGTCACTGCAGCTGGTGAATCATCAAACTACGACACATGGTTTCTTGACACTGGGTGCACCAACCATGAGTGGTAAGAAGGAGCTTTTTGTCAATCTAGATGAGTCATTCTACTCAAGAGTTAAGTTTGCCATGGGAAAGGGACGGATTCTCATTAAGTCGAAGATGGGAGATCACAAGTACATTTCTGACGTATTTTGTGTGCCAGATATGAAGAGCAATCTACTGAGTATGGGTCAACTGCTAGAAAAAGGGTATGATATGCACTTAAATAACAATCATTTCTCAATCATTGATACCAAAGGTACACTCATTTTCAAGGCTCCCTTAACAAAGAATCGTATGTTTCGAGTAGATATTGCCAATGATGTGTATACTTGCCTCAATGCTATTATAAAAGATGAGTCTTGGCTGTGGCATCTCCGTTTTGGTCATTTAAATTTTGGCAATTTGAAACTACTTGCTCAAGGGAATATGGTGAAAGGCTTGCCTATTATACATCATCCAGACCAACTGTGTGAGGCTTGCACTCTTGGAAAACAAAGCAGATTGCCTCTTGTAGCAGGAAAGAATCGGCATGCATTACAACCACCGGAGTTCATCCATTCTGATGTGTGTGGCCCAATGACTATTACTTCAAATGGTAATAATAGGTATTTTCTTACCTTTATTGATGATGTTACAAGAAAAACTTGGGCCTATTTTCTGCAAAGAAAATCTGAAGTGTTTGGCTATTCTAAGAAATTCAAAGCCTATGTTGAAAAGCAAAGTGGTTACTCCATCAAAATTTTAAGAATGGATGGTGGGGGTGAATTCACTTCTAATGAGTTTAATGAGTATTGTGAAGAATAGGAAATAGAGTATGAAGTTACATTTCCTTACACTCCACAACATAATGGAGTTGCTGAACGGAAGAATAGAACCACTATGGATATGATGCGGAGCATGCTTAAAGCCAAACATATGCCCAACTCATTTTGGGCAAAAACTGCCTTGTGTTCCATCTACTTGCTCAACAGATCACCAACAAGGAGTGTCCAAAATGTCACCCCTGCAGAACCGTGGAGTGGTTTCAAGCCAAGTGTAAAGCATCTTAAAGTGTTTGGCTCTATTGCCTATGCTTATGTTCCAACAGAGACAAGGACAAAATTAGATGATGAAGCTGAGAAGACAGTCCTTGTTGGATACACACATGGAGGATACAAGCTATTCAATCCCGTGACAAGGAAGGTGATTGTAAGTAGAGATGTGACCTTTACCGAAGATGAAGCGTGGAATTGGGATGTTGATGAGCAAAATGAGTCATGGAAACATCCTATCCTTGAAGAAAAAGAAGAGGAAGTTCCTGAAGCACTTGTTCCTATCACACATGAAGAAGCCTCACCAGTTCTTGCTCAAGAAAATCCTACAATGCCAGCCTCCAGAGAAGTTGGAAGACCAAGGAGACAGTGCCAACAACCAATTACCTTGAGAGAGTTTGAGGTAACATCTGACAATGCTATTAATGATGATGGGGATTTGGTGCATTTAGCTATGTTTGCAGATGGTGAACCAATGAATTTTGAGGAGGCAATTCAAGATCTCAAATGGATGGATGCAATGAATGAAGAAATAAATGCAATTGAAAGGAACACATGTGGGAGCTCAATGATATTCCACAAGGTCACAAGGCTATTGATGTAAAGTGGGTATTTAAGACAAAATTGAAGTCAAATGGTGAAGTGGAGAGACATAAAGCTAGATTGGTGGCAAAAGGATTTGAGCAACGACTTGGTTATGACTATGAAGAGGTATTTTCTCCTGTTGCT
Organism: Pouteria campechiana; assembly: GCA_036873735.1. Classification (NCBI taxonomy): domain Eukaryota; kingdom Viridiplantae; phylum Streptophyta; class Magnoliopsida; order Ericales; family Sapotaceae; genus Pouteria; species Pouteria campechiana. Next base: position 19,595 of record JAYJMB010045282.1, read on the forward strand.
CAAATTGAAACTATCAGACTTATTATTGCTTTGGCTGCACAGAATCATTGGAAAATTCATCAAATGGACGTAAAGTCAGCTTTTCTCAATGGACCACTTGAAGAAGTTTTTGTTAAGCAGCCACCGGGTTTCATGAAGAAGGGAAGTGAGGAAAAGGTGTATAAGCTGAAGAAGGCATTGCATGGTTTGAAAAAAGCACTAAGAGCATGGACCAAGCGCATTGATTCTTTCTTCCATGAAGCCGGATTTCAGAAGTGCCCCTCTGAGCATGCTTTATATGTGAAGACCAATGATTCTGGTGATATTCTACTACTCTGTCTCTATGTTGATGACTTAATCTTTACAAGCAATAACTCTAGAATGATTGAAGATTTCAAGAGGTCCATGATGTATGAGTTTGAAATGACAGACCTTGGCTTAATGTCATACTTTCTTGGTATAGAAGTAATTCAAAGGAAGATGCAATATTCATTTGCCAAAGTATGCTACTGAATTTCTAAGGAGGTTCCGCCTGCATGATTGCAACCCCGTGAAGATTCCTGTGGACGTTGGAACCAAGCTGTCCAAAAAGGATCATGAAGCACAAGTTGATTCCACTCTGTTCAAGCAAATTGTTGGAAGCTTAAGATATTGGACATGCACAAGGCCTGATATATCTTATGGAGTTGGATTAATTAGCAAATTTCTGGAATCTCCTCGCCAATCTCACATGAATGTTGCCAAGAGAATTATGGGATACATAAAGGGCACTTTCAATCATGGTTTATTCTACTTCTCATCTAACAATTGTGCTCTTGTAGGCTACTCAGATAGTGATTGGGGTGGAGACTTAGATGATCATAAAAGCACATCTGGCTATTGTTTCAAGTACGGAATTACTGCTTGCTCGTGGTCTTCAAAGAAACAATCAATTATTGCTTTATCTACTTGTAAAGCAGAATATGTTGCTGCAGCTTTAAGTGCATGTCAAGCAGTTTGGCTGCACAATTTGATGAGTCAAATTCATTTTCCAATTAAAGGTCCGGTGAGATCTTTGTTGATAACACCTCTGCAATCAATTTGACAAAGAATCCAGTTACACATGGAAGAAGCAAGCACATCAGCACACGTTTTCATTTCCTGAGGCATCAAGTTGAAGAAAAGGTGATTGAGTTGGAGTATTGCAAGTCTGAAAACCAGGTTGCTGACATTCTCACCAAACCGTTGAAGTATGAAGCTTTTGCAAAGTTGAAGCGGCTACTGGGAATGACTACTTTTCCAAATCTGGATTATTAAGTGGGGGATGTTGGCAGTAATCCCGATTCTACAGTTTCTTTTAGTTATGTTGAATAAATCAGTAGAGTCATGGGATTAGTGGATTTGATTTTTTTTTTTTTTTTTTTTGTTGCTATTTCAAAGGCACGTGAAGGAGTTGCTATTTTAACAGCACGTGAGTGATATGCCTTAAAAGTAGGATCACAGTTGTCTTCACACTATTATAAATAGTTTTTTGCTGTCAATTTTATGTATTACCCCTTTGCTTGCCTTATTCGTATAAAAATCATTTCTCTCTTCTCAAAGTGTTGTTTCAATTCTATTTCTGTTTGTACCTTTTACATCATTCCCACCACATCAACGACGGCGATGGGGATGGTGATGGTGATGGTGAGCATAAGGATGATAAGGATCAGGTGGGTCGCATGGGGGCCGGGTCTTTGTTGGTTGTGGATGATGACAATGCTGCTGTAGCTGTGGCTGCAGTTTTTGGGTATGATGGGTTTGTTGATGGGGATGGGTCTGATGTGCTGGGATTGGGGTTGGGGATTGATTGCGAGGATGGGTTTGAGGCTGAACGTGATGAGGATGAATTTGGGCCTGCTGGGAGTGATGGTGGTGAGGATGGAGGAAATGGGAAATTGGGATTTGTGCGGGAGGCGAAGGGGGTGAAGAAGGACAGGGAGGATTGGGGCAGGAGGGTGGTGGAATTGGGGGAGACGGTGGCGAGGAGGGAGGAGGGTGAAGGAATTCAGAAGGGCGGAGGAAGAGGCAGGGAGAGAGGATAGGAGGAGGAGCTTGAGGAGGATGAAGTTGGAGGAGAAAAGGGAGGAAGAGATGGAGTGGAGGGTCATGAGAAGAAATGATGGAGATGCATGCAAACTTTTGCCTTTGCAGAATCTGCAGCATCCTAGGAGCATGGTGGGTGAAAATGGGAAGGCAAATGGGAACTCTGGGGCACACTTCATGTAGATTGTTTTTAAGTTGTAGAAATGTCTGCTCTTTGCTGAAGTGCTGTTTCAATTGTTGCATTTTGGATTTGTATCGGGAAGTTGAATTTCTATACACAAGTTCAGTGCATTAAAAGCGGTTACACTGCAATTACAATTGCCCTCCAAGAATCCAAATTCTGTTACAGTCTGATTCATTATTTCTATGTAGAGTGAATTTACTCCGCCACACTCGTTTCTTATTTGGCCGTCCTAACCTCTTCATATCCATTAATTCAATGAAGAAAGCACCTCTCCATGACTTCAACTAGACTCTGAATGAGACCGTGAAAGGAGAGTTTAAAACACTTCTGTAGGGAAGCAAGGTGATAGTTCAAAATACTTTCATGGTAATATTATCATGGATATTTTGATGCAAACGATTAGTTTGAGGCTAGGATAAAATAGAATCTAACTTATTTAGCTTAGCATTGTTTGTTTAGTTAATTAATAGTTTGTTTAGTATTGCTTGTTTCACTCGAGTCATATTTCTGGGAACTTGAATATTTTGAAATACTAATTAGACCCTTGATAGTGGCCAATATAGGTAACTTAGAAAATTAGGATCGAAAGTTTCCAGCAGATTGTTTAAAGGAAAGAATTTCTGGATCATCAAGACAGAATTCACACGGTCGAGCTGTTAATCTACTTTAATGTGATCAATTTACATCATGAGTCAATATTCTATATGGGGATGAGACGGCACAAAAGCGTGAGGGGACTGTTGTGCGTGAAATCAGAGTCTCGTGATGGATGGTGAAGACTAAAAAAATTTGTGGCCAGAATGTGCTGGCTGTCTTAACAATGCTTATAAAGTATCTTTGGAACAGTGTCTGGTTGATCTTAAAAATAGCCCGCTGACGCATCAACTGCGTTTATCGGGGAACAGAAGTACAACCATGTGTTGTTGCGAGGATGTTGGGGGAGGAGAGTCGGACGAGAGAGAGGGGGAAGGAGGAGATCAGATGAGAGGGAAGGTTGTCAGGAAGAGCGCGTGTAGGATTTGCTGTTTTCCTCCTTCCATCCACGGTTCAGATCGAGCCTGCTGCGATTGAACGGCGAGATGTCTAGGTTGCTCCCAAGGGGGCTGGCAACCGAGTATTTTGAAGCATGCGCCTGTGTATATATATATATATATATATCAACAACTTTTGCTGGAAAGAGTCACGCTTCCGGAGGGCTACATAGGGGTGTATGTTGTGGCAGGTTCAACTTGAATCCAGATGCTCGAACCCAAATTCGAGGCAGGATTGGAAAGCCATTGTTCAACCGAGACCTGCATGTACTTCGGGTGAGGGGGTTGGGCAACCTACTTCAACCAAAACCCGCATCCCTATATTTAAAAAAAATGTCTTTACAATTGGCATAATCTACAATAAAAAAAATGTGTACAAATAATTTGTATATTTATATTTTACCAGTTTTGTTAAGATTTTTCACCAAGGTATATATCCCAATTACATGGTAAGATTGCTAAGTGCATAAAACATGAAGTACATCATTGGAAAGGGCCTTTTTCATTATTTATATAGTATTTCTTTACTAAAGCGAAAACAACTAACTATGCATAATAGCTCGATTGCTTCGAAGAAGTTTTCATGGTAACCTTTTTAATTTCATAACATTATATATTTTCTAATTTTAAAATTTAAGACTCAATTTTTGGTCTATTGATGATATAATAAATCATCTTTGTATACAACCTATATGTATTTGTTTGATGTCAACAACATGGATCCAATTTCAAGTCTATTGCATAAGCAATGTTAGTAAAACTTGCACCTTTTGGACAATTCATTTTTAGCCATGGCAAGACATAGCATTTGAGTTTGATGATTTTGACTATATTTTATAGTTTGAGTTTAATAATTTATATATTATATGAATTAATTATATGTGGCATATGAATTATTATTTGATTTGTCTAAATCATTCAACTCGAACCCAAACCCGAAGTCAACCTATATAGGATTAGGATTAGGGTTAGAATTGAGAAAAAAATTATAAAAGTAAGAATTAAGATTAGGCAAACTCAAACCCTCCTGGAACTCCTACACCCCTAGGTCTACTACCAGCACATGTCGAGGGCAAGACCTTTGCTGCAACGGACGCAGAAAAGTTTTCTTTCAGGTGTGGAGGTTGGGACATGGCGTTTATCGCATTGGACTGCTTTTTTATCCTTCCACATGGCAAGCCTGCCTCCCTGCCTTTGCGAGACCCGGACTGGCCGTCATCGTCGGGCCAAAATTGCATTGATAGACGGTGAGTTAAATTACATATATCCGACCGAAGGCTGAAATGGAAGACTTAAACCAACTTCAGACGGAAAAGTTCATTCGTTGTACCACTATTCCGACGGATATAATATTTTGAAGAGCCCGTAAAGACTACGATGGACGGTTGTGATCTTTAACGAGATCCCGTAGGGAGGCAAAATGGCATCTAACATTTTTCCGTGTAGAAATAAATTGAAGAAAGAATCAGGAATATCCTTTCTCCTTCCAAGATTTTCTTCTATATCTTTCTCGCCGGCCCGCCTGGCCGGCTCTGCATCGACAGGGATTTCATCGGCTGAGTATCCCAGCCTTTACCATTTAACATCATTGCTTCATGTAGAGAGTTTTTTGAAAGATTCTCTGCTCCATGCAAGAAGCACCTTCCTTCCCAGTGAGCTGGACATTCACTTAAAAGCAATATCCTGGAATATCCATTGATTGATGAAACATTCATTACACAAGAATTTCAAATTAGCAGCTAGCCAAATGCGTAATTTTCGATATAGAACAAAAAATCTCATGACGCAGTTTTCAAGACTCGTTACAAGGAAACATTGTGAACTTCCCAACAACTGACTCCATGTTAAAAGAAACAACGCTGAAAAGCATACTAACGCAAAACTCACGTCAGTCAACGAAAACCAATCCCGCAGGCAACACACTAGGAAGCATCTACAGGACTACAACCATAAATCTTCCTCCAGATAAAGCATCTTGCTGGAAGGTGGGGTGCACGCTTTCCCAATTAATAGTCATCAGACCTGATGGTTCCAAGTTTAAGGTAAGGAACACAAACAGGAAGATACAATTGCCTGCCTGCTGTTCTGGTGATGCTGCATCAACTAAGAATACAGCATGAACAACATATATTCAATACTCAAAGCAAAAGAAAGGCATTTCCACATGAGATCTCATGTATCAACACAACATTAAACCACCAAGATGCTAGAGCAACATTCGTATTGGACGCATCTCCCTCACGGCTGGTCCCTCCACCAGTAGCAAGTTAGGCATGCACACTCCCAGCTTCATAAGTGCCCGCAGATCCACAAGGAAAAGAAATGTCAGATTCTTAGTAAAAACGAGTGCTAGAATCATAAGAACGCCCACCAGGGTACGGACCCCTCGACTCGAAGTTATGAATCCGAACACTGTCAAGATACCGTGAACCCTCTCTATAGGCATCCACATGGGCCCCAGCATATGAATGGTGTGCCTCCCCAACCGCAGCACCAATTGGAGCAGTGCCAGCCACAGCACCATAACCACGGGCATCAGTAGGGCCAGCATTGTTCTGGTAGGAACTCAAAGTAGCTTGCTGGTACTGATGATGGCGAATTTGGGATTCCCTACGAAGGAAATCGTCTCTAAGTGCAGCTTGGTGTGCCCGCATTCCCATCAGCTTCTCCTGATACTGAGCATTTATCTCACCAATTCTCTGGAAGAGCAAATGGAATGTCTCATCACAGAATTAATGAATTATCCCAATAAAATCATAAAAGAAAAAGAGTTCAGACACCCAAAATCACACATCGATTGTCATGAACAAGGACAAATGATGGACGCAAAGGTTACAAAACAGAACTATGACAATGAAGAATGAATGCTAGAGAAGAAAAATCATGCATGCATTATTGCAACAACCCAACTGCCAGCAAAAATGCTCATTCACACATTGCTACCACCAAAGATAATGGGGTTCTATTTATACAATGGTCACTCTTATTTTAGGGAACTGAACCATCAATGCAATTCATCCAGCTCTGGGTTATCAATGCAGAAAAAAATTCCCAAATTGGAAGGCTCCTAACAGTCTTGGACACATTTAATGTGGAATTTCCTTTATTTCGTTTAGTTAAACAGCCAATTTTGTAAGTAGTACATCCCTACATGCTGTCAATTACACATCAGGGAAAACCAGTGCCTAATCAGAATGAAGGTTCAATGCCGGTGGTCTGTAGGAGTATAAGTCCATGGGAACATTGTTAAAAATTCTCCATGAGTGAATAATTATCACTATCGTATGTTGTTTTCCACCTAAGTAGAGTTGGCTACATGGATCCTCTTGCACCATTCCTGTCGATCTTGAGTTATTTCCTAAACAAGCCCACATATTTTGATGTTTTTTTTGGTGTTTCTTTTGCTCTCCTATGACCTTCAACTGGAATAAACTCACTCCTAACAGATTCAATTCCTTGTCTTCATTACAAATGATCAAATCACGCAAGTCTACTTCCTCTTATTTTATTACATATTTATTCTACTGTTATATTATTCTAAATTACTTTGTTTCTAATTTTATCCTCTCTTCTTCTGCCATAAATCCACTTTAAGATTTTTATATTGGCTACACTCATCTTATGAATATTTTGTTCTTTAAAAACCCAACATTGTATACCATAAGCATAGCTGGTTTTGTAACCATCCTATAAATTTTCTATTTTAATTTAATCGACACTCAGTGTTCCTGAAGCACAGTGCCATTTCCTCCGCTCAACTTGAATTCTTGAATTTATTATGCAGCATCCTTGTCAAATTTTCAACTTGTATTTGGTTACAAGCATGAAAGGGAGGATCAGCTATATTTTCCATACTCCACTTTTTCTAATGTAACATTTACTTACCCCCGCCTATTCACAACAAAAATAATTTTTTCCTCATCGTTGTTTACATTTTCCATCATGACCCCACATTTTTCTATCCAAAAGACCTATTTATTTTATTTTATTCGATTTATAGCTAGCATAACCTCCTTTACCACTTCCAGCATTTCTGCCTATCCACCTAATCCTCTCGTATTCCTTTATATCTCAAACCAAACACCCTCTTAAACTATTAATTCTAAATACCTAAAATGATTGATTTGTGGTACTAATTTACCCACATTCTTAACAAGCTTCTCATTTATATTTCTATTATTTCTAGCGTGCATTGCATATACATGGTTTTAATTTGATTAATCATGAAAACCTCAGATTTTAAAGAGTCTTACCATTTTTCTAACTTAAGATTGACACCTTGCCTGATTTCATCCGTGAAAACCATGTCATTTGCAAACAGTATGCGCTAAGCTCATTTATGAAATCTTAGTGTGTATGTGGTAACTAAATAACTACAAAAAATGCATCACTGCACATAATAGTTAAACAAAATTCCCACTACATCAAGCACCATACCAAAAACTCCGGCAACAGGCACGGGGAAGCATTCCCATTATTGGTATCATTATAAGAATTTTGGAAAATGGAAACATGAGAATGTATTGTTAATTTGGGAGAACACTGGGAAAACATATGGTGTGTTTGGTTTGAGTTAAAAGAGGGTTAAAAGCTCCTTTTTCTCCCCATCCTGTACTAATGTGACATTCAACTACACATAACTACCCAAACTTTTTTTCATATCATTATTTGTCTTTTTTTTCGAATAATTCACTTTATGACTGATAACACCACTTCTCATTTTACATGCCTTTAGCTTTTCCGCTTTTGTATCTCAACTACCTCAAACCAGACACCCATAAGAAAAGCCCTAGATTGTAAATGAAGCTTCAAGGAATAACAAACATTTAGGAATGACTGCGTAACAACAAGAAGCATGCATAAGAGGTTTTCATTATGTAGGAGCTTATGCTGTATTTCCAACCAAGGATAGCACTAGGGGATACATGAAAAGCATTTTCAAAAAAAAAAGAAGAGGTCATTTATCAGAACATGGAATGCACCAAAGCTTTGAGATATAAAAATTGCCTGAAGCATAAATACGAAAAAAGTTTTATCTTACAATTAGCATATCACAAAGGTACATATCAAATCATAATAAACTAATGTTATAAATATATTTACTAAAAATATTAAGAAAAGTGTATGCATAGGGATCTAGGGATGAGAGTGAATGCCAGAACTCTGGCCATAAGTTCTAAATTGATCCAGAACATGTACACACAGCAAAAAAGTATGAATCACCTGGGAATACTCTTTTGAAAGATAGCAAATTTTGGAATCCAACCATTCTTCCAAATACAGGCTTCTATCAAACTATCAACCAAACATGAACTGGGCTCTTTGTTCACAAATGGGCTAACAAAATCCAAGTAGTTAATGACAGAGGTGAGACAAGGCCAAGACAAGCAGTCCACCACATGTGGAATTCATGACAATGATCAATAGAATGTCGCAATTGAATTTTATATGACTTGAGTAGAGCCAGGTGTGCAGCTTTGGGAGGCTGGTTGCCTACCTGCCAAATGCCCTACCCAGCATTAGGCACAATGTGCTGAACCTGGAACGAAACTAAACCCAACCAAGCTCAAACCATGATATATGTTGATGCCCAAGTAAAATTCTGATGCTAGAAACTTCAACCAGGCACGAGGCACCCACCCAACCACATGCTTCATAATTTCATTAACATGTTACTATTATAAGGTAAGAGTACATTAAAACTAGATACAGTAAACAGACATGGTAGGCAATAACATAAGCTCAGGACGGAATGCTGGATGCCTAGGCTTTGATTTGGAGTGGGTACCAGAACTTTCAGAATACCAATCAATCCCCTGGAATGATACCCGAAATCTAACTTAACCCTGCCAAATTCAACCTTGACATGCCCAAACCAGACTCAGTGTGGTAGGGTTTGGGTCAGCCTGCCAATGTAGCTCCCCCCTTTCTTAAATGCAATATACATAAGTGTTTTAGGATCACAATTATCACCAACCACTCCATGGCATATTTTGTGTTTCTATTTTTAATATATTCGTCTTTTGCCATTAAGAAGAGAAGACCACAGGCTGCATTGATAAAAACTTGAGGCTGCCAACATGAAAATGTAGGTTCAAATCCAGAAGCAACCACTTTGAATAAAAGAAGAAGAAGAAAGGCAAAAGGTTGGGCCTGTGGTCAACCGACAGCTCCGGAACCCTGAACATGTAATATGTGAACCAGGTTACTGCCCTTTTAGAAAGAAAAATAACATAAATGGTAGTAGCTACTTGCATAATGAAATAGTCAGTAGAAAAATATCCCTGCAGCTAATCTAAATGCAGCTTTACATTGATCATCACTGTCATCAGCATTGTGGCTGTGGTATCCAAAATAACCGCCTTTGTATTTAAAAATTGCTCAAAAGTAGAGTGCACATTGGTTTACCTTTTATCAAGTAACATCAACTCACTGAATCATCATTCTATTTATCAATTACTTAACAAAAAACATCAACTTTATGAATAAACTTATAGGGACCATGACATTTAAAGAGTGGCCATGTTTACTCTCCTCGCACACAAAGCATTGACATTTAAGAGATTCAAATGCAAATTCCCCGGCTTATACAAGCTGTTCATCTCCTTTCTCAGTAAGTGATCAAATAAGCCTTTGTTGTTACTATTAAGCATACATAGATATTAATTAATTGTGTTTGAAAAAACCTAGAATTATCTGGCACCTCCAACTATACCCCTCTACAAGCTTTGCCTACAGAAATCATGCATATGCCATGGCCCTTCTATATTACTATTTCACATGGCCTTTTCAGCTCAACTGGCATTTAAAATTTCTGTTTAATGTCAAGGGAAACAATTTGACAGTTGGATCAGTCTAGATGACTCTTTTCAGGCCAAATGACAAGAAACATTTACAGACCTCAGAAAAGGTTCACATCAATGAAGTGAAAGTGGTCATCCACTTCATCTATTAATGGAAATACTCCTTTTACCATCATTCAACAATCCAGGGGCCACTATGACTAGTTCTGAGCCCATGTGGAAAGTTTTAAAAAATGTCAGAATCCCTTTTTCAGAAGTTAGCATGCCTGTATAAAAGAGAAAGATTTTGTGTTTATGATGAAGTCACAAGCTCTAAGAACGGAAAGATATCAAAGATGCAAGTAAATTAACTCACCTCCCTGTGCCTGGCATTTTCTGCATCCTCTGCCTCCTGCTGTTCCTTGATTAATTTCATTATCTCATCAAGGAATTTTTGTTCGAGGCTTTCGAATGTCTGTGGCAGGGAAGATTCCTCATACCCAAGTTCCATATCGTGCTCGTCAGAATGAGCTCTTGGGTCCCTAGTCCCTTGTTTGTCCAGACCCATTTTTGCATCAGGTCTATGACTCTGAAATAATGACCGAGATACATCACTTCCTTGACCTGCATTATGTTCACATCTTAGTGATCAAAAGGGTGTCTTTAACTGTACAAACAATTGAAAAACCTTAATGCAATAGCAATTCAGATCGATGGGGATCTATACTAAACAGCCATCTGTTTGAGCATCTACATTTGAGGAATAGGAATTGCATTCAAAGAGGACACCATTTTACACAAATAAGGGTTGTTGGCAAGAGTAGTACCATCTAAAAACTATGCAGAAGGTGCGACTGTAATCTCCAGCCTATTGACAAATGGTTGACCATTAGCAGGGGTATATCCATTGGGAATGTCATCATTCATTCAGTAAATATACATTTACCTGAGCATTTCAAAGATATCAACAAAATATGGATGAGGAATGCGCCAAATCCTAAAATCATCAAATAGTTGCATCCGTTCAATTTTCTTTAACATAATTGGGAACATTTCATTGCTGTCACTTAAGGCATCATTGATAATTATCAATTATGTTACCTGACTTTATCACTAAAACAGAGACATTCGTAAAAGAAAACTTCTATTTAGTTTTCATAGTGGAATGAACAGAGCTATCTCTACACACCCCCATCCCTCTTCTCTAGTGTGACATCAAGAAATCTCAGATACTCTCTCTCTCTCTCTCTCTCTCTCTCTGTTATGCTGAGAAGATCTGATCGAACCCCTAAGAAGAATCCCAAGTTTT
>JAYJMB010045293.1:0-30941 GCA_036873735.1 Pouteria campechiana
TGGATATTTGTGATATAATTCTTGTGGATTAGTATGTTGTATACAGGATAATGGTGGTAAATTAAGGGAGACTCTGTTGGAATTTCCTCTGAATTTACCACTAGTAATGCTCCAGGAAGGAGGGGCGTTACAATATTATTGAAGATGTGTTGGTAAGGGTGGATAATTTCATCTTTCTAGTGGACTTTGTTGTGTTAGACATGGAGGAAGATCATGAAGTGTCCCTGATAGTGGAAGACCATTTCTAGCTAGAGGAAGGGCATTGATTGATGTCCACAAAGGAGAGCTAACATTAAGGATAAATGATGAATAGGTAAACTTTAACATTTACCATTCTATGAATTTCCCTATTGAGAATGAAACATGCAATAGAATAAAAGTTTCGATTGAGTGCATTAATTCTATTTTCATTAATGACTGCATTCAAGATCTTTTGAAAAATTGCATTTCAAACTCAATTAGCTAGGAAAACACAAGTTCTAAAGATATCCTAGAGTACATTTCAGCAATGGAATCAGTTTCTACAAAAAGAACCGATAAGAAATTGGAAGCACTAGAGGAGAACTCATTGGTTGAAAAAGTGAAGGCCACCATAAAGCTCAAGCAACTACTTGAACATCTTAGGTATGCATATATAGCTTCTTCTTTTATGGTGATTATTTCTTCCTCTTTATTAGATTTGGAAGAAGAAAAGCTGTTGCAAAACTTGAGAAAGCACAAATTAGCAATCACATGGTCAATAGATGACATCAAAGGGATAAAGCCCTGTGATTTGCATGCACAAAATTCTACTAGAGGAATCATCCAAGCTATCAAGAGAACCACAGAGGAGGCTTAACCTGGTAATGAAAGAGGTAGTAAGATCAGAGGCATTAAAGTTGCTAAAAGCAGGTATTATATACGCTATCTTCGACAGTGAGTGGGTAAGTTCGATCCATTGTGTACCAAAGAAAGGAGGTATGACTGTAGTTAAAAATGCAAATAATGAGTCAATTCACAAACAGACTATTATGGGTTGGAGAGTTTGTATTGACTATCAAAAACTGAACAAAGCAACCCAAAAGGATCATTTTTCACTATCATTCATTGATCAAATGCTAGACCACTTGGCAGGATATGAATATTACTACTTTCTTGATGGATATTTTTGGTATAACCAAATTGTGATCACCTTAGAAGATTAAGAAAAAACCACTTTTATCTGTCCTTTTGGTACCTTTGTATATAGGAGAATGCCTTTTGGATTATGTAATGCCCCAGCCATTTTCCAACGTTGTATGATGGCAATTGTTCATGATATGGTGGAGGAAATACTGAAAGCGTTCATGGATAATTTTTCTATTTTTGGGTCCACTTTCGACCAATGTTTGGACAATCTATATCGTGTGTTAAAATGCTATGAGGAAACCAATCTAGTCTTGAATTGGGAGAAATGCCATTTCATGGTCAAAGGAGGAACAGTATTAGGACACAAGGTATCTTCACAAGGATTAGAAGTGGATCATGCAAAAATAGCTGCAATAGAACAACTTCTGCCTGCAACCACAATAAAGGGTATTTTTAGTTTTCTAGGGCATACTGGATTTTATGAGAGATTTATTAAGGATTTTTCAAAAATTGCAAAACCATTATGTAATCTACTTGAAAAAGATGCTTTATTTGATTTTGACAGTGACTGTTTGCAAGCGTTCCATACTTTAAAAGGGAAACTAATTTCTGCACTAATTCTAACAATGCCAAATTAGGATGAACTGTTCGAGGTGATGTGCGATGCTAGTGATCTAGCATTGGGTGCAGTTCTGGGTCAAAAGCACGAGAAGATCTTTTGAGCAATCTACTATGCTAGCCAGACTCTAGATCCTACATCATTAGATTGAAGGTGGTAGTGTATACTGACCATGTTGCAATCCGATATCTATTTTCAAAGAAAGATGTCAAACCTAGACTGATTTGATGGATACTCTTGTTACAAGAATTTGATCTGGAAATTCAAGATAAGAAAGGAAGTAAAAATGTAGTAGCAGATCATTTATCAAGGTTGGAACAGCTTGAAGCAGCAACATCAATTGAGGAGATATTTCCCGATGAAGAACATTTTACCTTGAGTGAAAAATTCTCATGGTACACAAACTTTGTGAATTACCTAGCATGTGGCACTTATCCTCCAAACATTGAAGGGCAAAAGAAGAAAATTTTTTTACATGATGTCAAGGCATATCTTTGGGATGACCCATTCCTATTCAAGGTATGTGTAGATCAAATAATCCAGAGATGCATTCTTGTTGAAGAAATTCAAGACATTCTACAGAGTTGTCATTCATCTGCATATGGAGGCCTTCATGGTGCAGATAGAACTGCTTCAAAAGTTCTATAATCTAGGTTTCATTGGTCCTCACTTTTCAAAGACAGCTATAAATTTGTGAAAACCTGTGATCGTTGTTAGCAAATGGGAACAATTTCGAGGAGAAATGAGATGCCACTGACGAATATTCTTGAAGTAGAAGTTTTCGATGTACGGGGAATTGACTTCATGGGACCATTGCCAATTTCTGGTGGTCATTCGTATATTCTACTTATTGTTGATTATGTTTCAAAGTGGGTAGAAGCAATAGCCACATCAACAAATGATGCTAAAGTAGTGTTAAAGTTTTTGCAAAAGAACATCTTCACAAGGTTTGGGACATCACGGGCAATCATCAGTGATGGAGGATCCCATTTCTACAACAAATTGTTCAATAGCCTACTATCTAAGTATGGTGTGAAACACAAGGTGGCACTTTCTTATCATCCACAGGCAAATGGACTAGCTGAAGTGTCCAACCAGGAAATAAAATGGATACTAGAGAAGACAGTAGGAGGGAATCGTAAGGATTGGTCAAACCAATTAGAAGATGCACTATGGGCATACCGAACAACATACAAAACACCTATGGGCATATCTCCGTATAGGTTACTTTTTGGAAAGGCTTGCCATCTTCTAGTAGAATTGGAGCACAAAGTGTATTGGGCAATGCGGAAGCTTAACTTAGATTTGGGGGTTGCAAGTCAGAAGTGGATGCATCAACTAAATGTTGGAGGAATTCCATCACCAAGCTTATGAAAATTCCAAAATTTACAAGGAGAGGACAAAGAGATGGCATGACAAACTCATTATCAATAAGGAACTCCAACCACGGTAATAAGTTTTGCTTTTTAACTCAAGGCTTAAACTGTTTCCAAGAAAGCCCAAATCAAAGTGGTCAGGTCCTTTCGTGATCAACAAAGTTTTTTCTCATGGAGCAGTTGAACGACTGAGGATGGGAGAATGTTTAAAGTTAAAGGCCAACGCGTCAAGCACTATTTTGGACATGAAAGCAGAAGTGGGGCAGTGGCCCACTTAAAGGATGGTGATTAAGAGAGAAAACTAGTCAGGTTATAGACTATAAACTAAGCGCTACTTGGGAGGCAACCCAAGCTTTTGAGCTTTCATTTATTTCAGTTATGTAGATGTAGTGATGAATTTTTACATTGTTTATTTATTTCATCGACAATAATAACACTGGTTTAGGTTAGATTGAATTCATTTGCTTGTTGCATGATTCAATAAAGCCCATTGATGGATTTGGTTTGCATGTTTTGATAGGACAAAATCATGGAAGTAAGGATTAAGCAAACAATTTGGAAAACATGAAGCCTCAAACATAACAATGCCAGCAAGAATTCATACTTGGTCGGGTGAAGCATCAAGGAAATGCAGTTTTCAATCAGCCATTTGGGCTCTTAGGCGCCCAAATTGGCGCTTAATTGCCACCTCACTCCATGCAAAAATCAGCCCAAACTAGTAGTTTGGGCACTCAAGCACCCGCACCAGCGCTAAAGTGACATGTCTCTCCCCTTTGCCCCTTCACAAACACAAATGGTTTGTGTTTGCCCCATTCAGTCCCCATTCTAGAGATGCCCTAAGTTCTCCCCTCTTCAAGCTTCCCATTTTAGGATTGCGCAACCTCCATTCCAAGCACTTTACCTCTTGTCCAAGCCACCACCATCATTCCCCATGCAACTTCATCTTCCAAACATCAAGGGACGACCCATCTTTACTCCATCAAAGCCATTTTCAAAGTGGCTTTAACGGATTGGGAGGATTCATCTCGGAATCGAGTGACAAGCAACACACCCTATCTTACTCACTCAAATGCCTTGATTCCATTGCTTTTATTGAGATTTTATTGTGATTTGGAGAAGTTGAGGTGTTGGGAGGTTGGAGTTTCACATGTGAACATGGGGTGTTCGTTGAAATGCCTAAAGTGAAGTGTTGGTGACATTTTCATGATTCTTATTATGAGTGAAGTTGTTTGAATCTTGGTTTTGTATTGGAATGATAGTGGGCACTTCATTGAAGGAGGAATTACTAGTTGGTGGAAGTGCATGTATCATGTTTGATGAATGGCCTCTAATAAATAAGATCACTCTTTTGTGTAGTTTATGAAACTTCTCATTGTCCATTGAGTGATATTTGTTAACTGGCATCCTCGGTGAAGCAAATAACAATGCCTCCTAGAAAGTTAACTTCCACTCGGCTATCAAGGAAAAGGAAAACTGTTGAATCTAATCAACCGATTAAGCCTACATTTGTCAATGGCACTACAGTGGAAAATTTTCAAAAATCAATTGTAAGCAGAAAATGTATCCCAGAAAGGGGATCTGATTCTCTTGTAGGGAGTATCGATGATATTATTAGTGCCAGGAACTGGGAGCTATTTGTAGCCCAACCAAGTCTGACTATGGTACCAATCATTCAAGAGTTCTATGCTAACGCAAGAGAACAATATCAGGAAAATCCACAGCGACTGAAAGCGTTGGTCAAAGGAAAAATGATACCATATGATAGATTCTCCATCAATCACATCTACACTATTGAACATATAGAGAATGATGCTTACTTTGCTTGGTTAGAAGAAGGGCCCGATTATGATGCGGTCATTAATTTCCTAGCAAAACCAGGAACACAGTGGAAGAGGCACAAAGACAAAGTATTCAACTTCTCAGCAAGTCAACTAAAACCAAAAAGTAAGGCATGGAATTGGCTCATTTCGCCTAAATTGTTGCCAAGTCTCCATTTCACGGAGGTTATGAGGGAAAGGGCGTTACTTAACACCATTCAGAATGAGATGTCCATTGATGTAGGAAGGATAATCGAAGGATCAATCATTTCATTTATTACGGGGTGCATGACAAGTGGTTTGGAACACCCTTTACTCCTCTACAAATTATGCTTGAAATCTGGGGTTCTTAAAAGTGCATCCGAAGAGATCGAACAACCACTTCCAAAAATGACTTCTGCAACACTAATATCTTTTAAGAAGTTGAAGGGTATTGCAAGAGAGGGTCCATCGATGCACCGAGTTCTTCCCAACAACATCCACCAATACCACCCCCTTCTAGAGAACCCACTATGGCCGAGTTACAGGATCGAATAGAAGAAATGCAATCTTTGCAAAGGTGAATGATGAGGGAGCAAAGGCAATAGTTCCAATATATAGTGGATTACACTAGTGCTTTAAATGCCATGTTCCAGTCTTGTAGCATGTCGCAGAGCTCCAGTTTAGTGGTCTTCCCCACCCCACCCACCTTTACTTCACTCGACTTTGAAGACGAGTCTAAGGAATGGGATGAGGAGGAGGATGAATGATGACATACTTCAGGGAAGTCCTCCTTTATCACATTTATTCAACATTGAGGACAATGCCTATTTTTAAGTTTGGGGGTATGGGTGTCAATTGTGTGTTTATTGGTCTATTGGTCTAGTTTTTTTCGTCTTTGTCACTCTTAGTTATGTTGGTGTGAGTCTAAGGAGATCTAGTATGTTTTATACTTTGTTGGTATATTTGAGGTGTGCGATTCGTTCGTCTAGTATTTTGTGTTGGTAAGTAGCTGGTTGATCAAGATCATTATAAGGGACCAATGTTATGAAAAGAGCTTTTGGTTTTACAGTAGTTGAGAAAGAAAATGAAGAAGGTCAAAGATGTTTGAGACTCAACTTGAATACTATTCTATTTTACTTGAGATCCCTTACACATTTGATCACAGTAGCCATTTTCTTTGTATTCATTAAATGCTTAGAATTAATTTAGGTGATTGAGAAGGCATAGTTCAATTGAAACCTTAGAATGTAGTGCAATTGTTAGTTGAGATGAACAGTAGACACAGAAAAGCTTGGACAAGAACTCAAAAATTAATTGGGGGGACCACATCTTCATGAAGTTAAAAGAAAATAAGTTTGGGGGTGTAGTGGTATTATAGCCCAAAGAAATTTTGGGGGGATCATGTTCTAAAAAATCCAAAAGAAGATTATTATGAAGAGTGTGATAGTAATATAGCCTATAAAGAAAATAAAAAGAGTTCAAAAGCTACATGTATACCTAGTGCAATCTCTCTTAAATTGTGAATTCATAGAGTTTGTATTGCACATGCATTGATTAGATGCCTAAATGAACCTAAGTAGGATATAAATTAAAGTGAAATGGCTATAACTAGTTGCACATGCACAAAGGGATTGAAAGTAGAAATGATGATGTTCAGGTTGGAATTTTAGACATGAATGACATTTCAAAGTTTTTACTTTCAACCATGTTAATCTTTTGAGGTCTTGGAATAATGAATTTAATCAATGCTGCCTTGATGTTTGGTCTAGAAGTTAGGATGATGAGTTTTGCTTGAGGATGAGAATTGAGTAAGTTTGGGGGTATTTGTTAAGCGAATTATATTCACTTATATTAATATTAAACAAACTTTTTTACTTGTTAATCCTTGAGAATTTCTAAGTTATTCACATGTTTCTACATGCTTTTTATAGGTGTCTAAGATCCAGGGGTAATAAAGCTAAACTCAAGACATAAAGCACAAATCGAAACAAGAACAGAGCAAAGTAGCAAAAGTTGACAGCAAAATGGGCGCTCAAGTGCCCATTATCGATGCTCGTGCACCCAAATCATAAAGGAATTCAAAGCTTGTGGTAGCAGTTTGGGTGCTCAAGTGCCCAAACTGGCACTCAAGCTCTCCACGGGATGAAATAGACTTCCAAATTTTTGCAGGTTGCATATTTTTTCACTTATTAGACTTGGTTTAAAAGGGGCTTTTGACTAGGGTTCAAAGATTTTTGGAGAGCACTTGGAGGCTATGCTTCTTTATAGCTTTTAGAGAGTTTTTGAAGGAGGTTTTGAAGGAGAGAAGATTAATTTGGAGAGCAAGAGGTTAGAGATCACAACAAAGGAGTGAAGAGTAAGCTGAAAAGGGGGAAGACATTGAATTGTTTTGGTTTTAATTATTTTCCTTCCTTATCTTTGTGTTTCATCTTGGAATTGAAATTATGATGATGTTAAAATTTTATTGGTTTGATTTATTTTGCATCATGAGTGGCTAATCTCTCTTTTTCTTGAGGAGAGATGGATTTTATGTTGAGTTCATGGTGTAATCAATGACTTTCTTGTGTGGCAATGTAATTAGGTTTATTTGTGATATTTGGTGTGTAAGGTTTTCAATTGATTTGCTATCCATTGGATGATTTTGTAATTAGGGTTTGACACTCGAGAGAAGTAACCCTAATTAGGATTTAAATATTATAACATAAAACTATAAATGTCTTGGGAGAGCTTTTATGTTTTATGAAATCTTCAGTAGAGAACCATAGATATTAATTTATTCTTATTACTCAGATTTTTTTAAGGATATTGATTTCAGGGTTTTGAGAATAGAGATATAACCTATCACTCAGAAGAGGGGGTTAAGGACATTAGGATTCTCAGTTTATAAACTTATGCATTGTTAAATCAGATTTGAGTTGAAATTGCTATGAATGAAACATAAATGAAGTTGATCCTCTAGGATTTCCAAATATTGATTTACTCGATTCAAAGCTATTCTGTTTAGCTGTTAGTTATGACTCACCTATTTTTGGTTTCCAAATAAAGTCAGAATTATCTATAACGATAGTTAGTGAAAGGTTGAAATACACAATCCCTGTGGATACAACACTCACTCATCACTAAACTATAAAAATTGACTCCGTACACTTGCAGTATAATTTGCAGCGAACATCAGCCAGAGCAAGCAAAAGCAGTGAGAACATTGAGAAGTGGAAAGATAATTAACAATAATGTTGGTGGAGAAACTGATGAATCTAATGCTTCTGAAGGAACAGACAATAGGAAGGAAATAGAAGTAGAAGAGGTAACCTCAAAGAAGGTTGTGTTTCTAATAGTTGACCCTTCAGTCAATTATAAACCACCAACACTTTATAATCCACCAGTAACTTTTCCAGGAAGATTGAGGCATAGAAAATTAGACAAATCATTTTTTGATATTTATGACATCCTCTCTAACGTTAATGTTAACTTACCTTTGCTTGACATAATTAAGAACATGCCTACTTATGCTAAATTTTTGAAGGAATTAACCTCAAGGAGGCATAAGTATGACCTCATGAAAAGGTAATAGTTTCTGAAGTTGCAAGTGTAGTTCTACAAACAAATCTTCCTCCAAAGTTGAAGGATCCAGGTAGTTTTAATATCACAATTAGTGTTGGAGGAACAAATAAGGTAAAGACTATGTTAAACTTAGAAGCAAATATAAATCTGATGCCTTATTCTGTTTGCTTGCAACTTGGTTTGGGAGACTGGAAGCCAACTACAATGTCTTTACAACTTGTAGATAGATCAATTAAATACCCTAGAGGCATTGAAGAAGATATATTGGTGAAGATAGACAAACTTATTATTCCTGCAGATTTTGTTGTGATTGACATGGAGAGGCAAGTGACGTTGGAGAAAGAGGTGCCCTTTCTTCTAGGGTGCCCATTCATGACAATAGCTAGGACAATCATTGATATGCAAAATGGGAAGCTGAAGATGACTATTTTGGATGAGACTGTGGAATTTTCTATTTACAATTCTCTATCATTCCCTTCGGATCCTACAGACCCTAGTAGTTGTTTTCAAATAGATGATTTGGACTCACTTGTATCTTCAACTTTTGTGCAGTAGGAAACAAAAGACAAATTGGCACTGGTGCTTATAACTGAAGAAGTCATTATGGAAGATGAAGAAATCAAAGAGTTGAAAGAAGGTTTAGATAGTGCAAAGGAAGTTAGGGAAGATGAAGTCACCAAGGAGGTATTGACATAGTTGAATTCCAATTTGGCACTATCAATTGTCACATCACCAAAATTAGAACTAAAGCAATTGCCATCTAACTTAAAATATATATTTCTTGGTACTAATGATACTCTTCCAGTTATTATTGTTGCCGACTTAACTGTTGAGGAAGAGAATAAGTTGTTGAATGTCTTGAGAGAGCACAAGGAGGCTATAGGATGAACATTATCTGATATCAAGGGAATTAGCCCCACTATGTGCATGCATAAAATTCTATTGGAAGATAATGCAAAGCGTTTCAAGATGCTCAGAGGAGACTTAACCCACACATGCAAGAAGATGTTAGAACTAAAGTGATTAAGCTCTTGAATGCAGGTATTATCTATCTAATTTCTAACAGCATATGGGTAAGTCCGGTTCATGTGATACCAAAGAAATTTGGAATATCTGTTGTTAAGAATGATAATAATGAGTTAGTGCCAGTAAGAATAATTACAGGATGGTGAATGTGTATAGTTTATAGAAAACTCAATGCAGTCATAAGAAAGGATCATTTTCCTCTCCCTTTCATTGATCAAATGCTTGAACGATTGATAGGTCATGCCTACTACTATTTTTTAGATGGTTTTTCAGGTTACAATCAGGTCCCCATTGCTCTAAAAGACCAGGAAAAGATAACTTTTACCTGCCTGTTTGGAACTTTTGCTCACAGAAGGTTGCCTTTTGGGTTATGTAATGCTCTTGCAACCTTTAAGAGGTGTATGATGTTTATTTTTTCTGATATGATTCAAAGGTTCATAGAGGTTTTCATGGATGATTTTTTTGTATTTGGTGATTCATTCGATGATTACCTTATAACTTGGCAATGGTGCTAAAAAGGTATGTTAAAATGAATCTAACATTAAGTTGGGAGAAGTGCTATTTTTTAGTTAAGCAAGGGAATTATGTTGGGACATATCATGTCAAGTAGAGACATTGAAGTTGACAAGGCAAAGATTGATGTGATTACTAAGTTGCCCCCTCCCACTTCAATCAAGGGAGTGAGGAGTTTTTTGGGTTATGCAGGTTTCTATAGAAGGTTCATAAAAGACTTTTCAAGAAATTCTAGACCACTTTGTAACTTGCTAACTAAAGATATGACTAATTATTTTGATGATAAGTGCCTTGTTGCTTTCAATACATTGAAAGAAAAACTAACTTTTGCTCCAATTTTAGTAGTTCCTAATTGGTTCATTCCTTTTGAACTTATGTGTGATGCATTTGACTTTGCTATTAGAGTTATCTTAAGACAAGGAATGGATAAATTGCCTCATGTGATTCATTATGCAAGTAGAACTTTGAATGAAGCACGGTTAAATTATTCCACTACTGAAAAAGAATTACTTGTAATTGTGTTTGCATTGGAAAAATTTTGCTCATATCTGATTGGTTCAGAGGTAATTGTTTATTCTGATCATGTTGCATTAAAATATTTGCTAACTAAGAAAGATGTCAAACCTAGATTGATTAGGTGGATATTATTATTGCAAGAATTTTACCTGACAATCAAGGCTAAAAAAGGTAGTGAAAATGTTGTAGCTGGTCATCTGTCCAGGTTAGTGAAAGTGACTATTTTTGAGCAAAACGAAGGTAAAATGGGCATTTTAATTAATAAGATTTTTCTTAATGAGCAATTATTTTCTATAAAGGGAAGTGAACCTTGGTATGTTGATATTATTAATTACTTGGTTAAGGGAGTTTTTAATCCTATGATAACTTCGCAGGAAAGGAGGAGGTTACTGTTTATAGCAAAACATTACTTTTGGGATGATCCAGTTCTATTTAAAATGTGTCTAGATCAGATCATTAGAGCTGTGTACTTGAGGATGAACAGCAAAGCATTTTGAAACATTGTCATACATTCAGCCATGGAGCGCATTTTGGAGGGAAGAAGACTGCGATCAAAGTTTTCCAATCTGGTTTTTACTGGCCAACTATTTTCAGCGATGCTCATGCCTATTGTGCAACATGTGATAGGTGCTAGAGAACAGCTAACATTGGTAAATGAGATGAAATGCCACTCATAGGTAATCTGGTTATTAAATTATTTAATGTATGGGGCATTGATTTCATGGGTCCATTCCCACCATCCAATGGGAAGAAGTACATTCTGCTTGTTGTTGATTATGTATCTAAGTGGATTGAGGTAATAGCTATTAAAACTAATGATGCTAATGGTGTGCTAAATTTCCTAAAAGATAGAATTTTTACCAGGTTTGACACTCCAAGAGCAATCATTAGTGATAGAGGAACTCATTTTTGCAATAGGGTATTTGCAACTTTGTTGAAAAATTATAACATCACTCATCGAGTTGCAATACCTTACCATCCACAAATGTCTGGACATGTTGAAGTAAGCAATAGACAGATCAAAGCAACTCTGAAAAGGACAATGAAACTTCAAGGAAAGACTGGGTAATGAAGTTGAATGATGCTCTTTGGGCATATAGGACTGCATTCAAGACCCCAATTGGAATGAGTCCGTAGAAATTAGTCTGTGGGAAGGCAGGCCATCTACCTATGGAGTTGGAGCATAAAGCATACTATGCAATCAAGAAACTGAACTTTGATTTGCAGAAAGCAGGTGAAGAGAGAAAGCTTCAACTGAATGAAGTGGAGGCGTTGAGAGATAAAGCTTATGAGAATGCAAAAATTTATAAGGATCGAACAAAGAGATATCATGATCAAATCATTCGCAAAAGATGCATTGAACCTGGAATTAAAGTTTTGCTTTATGACTCATGTTTGCATTTATTTCCAAGAAAATTGCAATCTAGGTGGGTTGGACCTTTCCTAGTGACACAAGTGTTCTCACATGGATCTGCGGAGTTAAAGAACCTGAAGACCAGGAACACATTCAAAGTCAATGGTCATAGGGTAAAGAGATATGTGAAGGATGACTTGCCAATGCAGTTAAATAAAATTGTTGGATTCAAGAATCTATGAAGGAGGAATTTGTCTTGCACAGACGTTAAATAAAGTGCTTCTTGGGAGGCAACCCAAGCTTCTAGACTTTCTTTGTTTTCTTACCATTTAGTTAGTTTTTTTAAAATTTTCTTTAGAACTTTCTTAATTTCTGGTGTTTTATGTGCTGCAGTAAGAAGAATTCTAATTAGGCATAGAAGTTTTAGAGGACTACAGATGATGCTTCAAGTGATAAACTATTAGAAATTTGTAAAGGGCCAAATCAAAAGAGGATGAGAATGCACTTCATTCAGGAAAATCTTTGAACTTAAACTTCTGTCATTATTTCATATTAAGGATAATGTTTAATTTAAGTTTGGGGGTATTATTTATATTTCTCGATTTGACATCCAATTTTAGAGCAAAAATTTTCAAAATTTTGATTTTGAAGAAGTTCCAAAATGCTTCTGGGTTAGTTCTGAGCACATCTATGTTTTTGCACTATGCTTCTGCATTACTTCTATGTTGAATAGAAGTTTAATAGAACCTCTGTGTTAATGACTCCAGAAGTTCTATGTAGTCAAAGTGTCTTCTAGAGTAATTCTGTGTAGCATAATAGTGATTCTATCCTGCCTCTATTGACGAGATAGATTTTCTACAGTGCTTCTGCGCAGACCAAAAGCTCAACAGAACTTCTGTGTTAATAATTTCAGAAGTTCTGAGAAAAATATGCAGATATAAATCAAAGAATAGATGTTCTAGAATTGCATTCAGTTTTGGAAATTCAGTTTTTTTTTTTGGGGGGGGGGGGGCAAAATTTTTAAAATTTAGGTATATTTTCTTATTGTGTACTTTAATTTTTTTCTGACTTAGCTAAGAAAATCCATGAGCAATGATGCAATTAAACATTGAAATTGAATGAGGTTCTCTCTTAATGGTTAATAACATAGGCTTAGTTTTTTATTGTCACTACACATGATTTATAAGGAAGGATGGATGCTATCTTGTGATTTAATGATTCTTATGATATATCTTTCTCTTTCATGAAGGATGATTTTTTATCACATTACGTTATGATAAGGTGAAGTGTATGTTGATTAGTTGATGATTTTATGAATTTGGTGACATATTTTGGTTGTCATGAACAGGTTAGAACTTACTTGATTATCCCTCGAGGTGAAATCCTAGATAACATGTTTACTTGGGAATGATTTAGGCATTTTCTTTAATGAGTTTGAACCTTTCAAGCTGACCTAGTACATTACATCACTAGTGTCCCCATTGAGCCTTACTGAAAGAATGACATATACAAAGCATGTGAAATACCACTATTTATTTCCCTTCTTTACCCTCATCATTCCTAACCTACTCAGCCAGGAAAACCATGCTTGACCTATAAGAGATATATTTTATGCATATAGTTGTTAGAGAGGTATGAGTGAAGCAAAAGAAATTAAGTTTAGGAGAATTGAAAAGAAATTTGTCAAAGAAAAAAAAAGGGACAAAAAGAAAAGAATCATAAAGGATTCAACTTGCAATTGGGGGGGATCACATACCAAAGAACTCAAAATAAATAAAGTTTGGGGTGTGGTAGGAATACAACCCATAAAAATAGTAAGAATCACAAATAATAAGTCAAGAGAGTGAATAATCATGTGCAAATTATTTATGATCTCTTACTTTGTGAATTATTATTCATTTTCTTTGTTAGCCAAACCCAAGGCCCCGTTACAAGCTTAACAAAGACTTATTGATCCAAGTGAACAGACTTGTCTACATTAGTGGAGAGGGATTATGAAAGTTAAGCTTATGGAATATTTTATGAAAATCATTAGAATCACTAAATTACATATTATTGATTGAAAGGCATGCATAGAACATGAGATTGACAAAGCACACACACACACATGCACTCTCACTTCATAAAGGGATTGATGAAGCATGAGTTTCATGAGATTACATGGCAAGTGTCTTGAATGATTTTTAAGTCATGTGTATATGTGTAATTGGTCTAGCATGCTTTGATTGATTAAGAGAGATTATCCTAACAATTTCATTAGTTTAGTTACTATTTTGCTCGAGGATGATCAAAAGCTAAGTTTGGGGGTATTTGATGAGCTCATAATATATCATTTTTAATGCCTAAATTTTCATATATTTTGATCCTTTTTTGATGTAAATTTAATGATTTATAAGCACATTCCATAAATCTGTACTTAATTTGGTTATTAATTGAAGAGAATTTTATGATGATTTATTATGTCTAATTGAAGATAATTAGGTGCAAGAAATGAAAAGCAATATGGAAGAGATCAAGATGGAGAAAGAAGCAAAATAATGGAGTTTGAATAATGAGCAAGTAGCTAAAAAATAAAGATTCAAAAGCAAAAAAAAAAAAATATACTATGGTCAGAAGTTCTAAAGTGAACTTCAGAAGTAGCTTAGAAGTTCTGAAGTAAAATTCAGAAGTTATTCAGAGGTTCTGAAATGGACTTGGGTAGTTAGAAAAATTGAGTGCTGCGACAACCAAATCAGAAGTTGTGGCATGTGATATAATGAAATCTAACATTACTTGGAGGTCACTTTGAGTATAGATAAAGATGGATTCAGCTCAAATGATCAATATAGAAGTTTAGCCCTTGAAGTTACCTAGCCAATGGGACAAGAATTACATAATTTTGAGTTTAGACAAAAAATTATGAGCAAAATACTAAAATTGCTCTAAATTGTCAAAAATTCTGAAGAACTTTCAAAGTTAAAAATGTGAAAGACAAAAGTGTGACAGAAGTTCAATGCCTGATCCATAGAAGTTTTGTCACTCTGCTAGAACTTCTGAACAAGTAAAGATAGAACTTCTATATTGGCTCAAAAGTATGATAGAAGTTCTGCAGTGGACGAAAGTTTCCACTACACGATCAACAGAAGTTCTGCAGTGCGACAGAAGTCCCAAGAATCGACTCTCAGAAGTTCTGAGAAGTGAACACAGAAGTTTTGAGCAGGGAAATTTCAAAGCAACAGAATTTCTATGTTAGCTCATATGTATGATAGAAGTTCTATGCAAGTAAAATATTCTTCTAAGTAGTGAAATATTCTTCTAAGAAGTGCGATTTCATCCATTAAGAATTCTAAAATGCTGAATGTGATGTTGCTATCCACACAATGATCAACGTTTGCAATTATCTGAGTTAGCTTTTGAAGCAAAGTGCTTAGCATACGTTACTGAATTTTTAGAAGTAGTGAATGTGCAAACCATTGCAATATGCAGAAGGTATCTTTGGAAACAATTTGCATAATAATTCTATCTATTGTTGAACTTTTCTTATGCATAAAAATAAACTTTTCAAGAAGTAAATACAGAGTTATTTTTAAAAGAGGATTGTTGTGCATAAAGAAATTGTAATTCGTGGAGGAGTTCTATTAAAAAACCTATTGTTTGGGTTATTCAAGATCATTGAGGAGAGAGAGAGAGAGAGAGAGACTTGGAGGGGAGCAAGAGACGGAGTTCAAGTTCTATAATCATGCCTTTTTTAGAGAGATTTCTTTCTATCTTTAGGATGAACTAGCTTCCTTTTTCTAGGATAATGAAGTAGCCCTCCTTGATATTCATTGTTAACAGAAATTGTGGTTTATTAATTCAATATCATCTTATTTCATTTATTGTGTATAATGCAGTCATCTGATTTATTTAATTGTCTGATCACCAATTATGTGAATTAGCTTGATTATCTTTGAGTACATGGTTAAGGTAGACATCATATGCTAAACCATATACTTTGCTTTTTGAATGAATGAGTGAATGGTTAAGGTAGACACCATATGCTAAACTATTCTACTTGGTTCATTAAAGTTCTTTCAATCTTCATGAGTTTTCAATCTCAATTACACTACACGGCATAGGTAATTGGAATGGGAGAAAATACTTGATTTAAACCCAGACGCCTAACGGTAGTAATCATATAGTGGATAGAATGAACCTAAGATGCTAAATTGATACCAACTGCTCAACAACATTGAATTTCATCGAGTGGAGAAATTAGATCTCCAGACTCTTAAAACCTGAATTATCTTTTATATTACTTATTGTCATTGTTTGTTGTTATTTTGCATTACACTTCTAATTACTTAATTCATCTTGTTGATCTAGGATAACTCAGTTTTACTAACTAGACACAATTGAACCAGTTTGATAGTTCTTTGTGGGATCGACCCTTGCTAAGGACACTATACTGCTATACACTCATGCACTTGCGAGGAACTATAATTTGACCATCATTAGAAGAAAACAAGTGACTTAGGTTTGGTTCAGCTTTCTCACATTACCCATTATAAGCTTAAGAAGAGTGGGTCAGGTTAACTAAGTTTAGCTCAGCTCTCTCAATTACCCATAAGAAGCTTAGGAAGAGTAGGTCAAGTTGACTAGATTTAGCTTGGCTCTCTCATTTTACCATGAGAAGCTTAGGAAGAGTGGGACCAGGTGACTAGATTTAGCCCAGCACTGTCAATTACCCATAAGAAGCTTAGGAAGAGTAAGACTAGGATGACTAGATTTGGCTCGACTTTCTCAATTACCCATGAGAATCTTAGAAAGAAGGAGACCATAATGAGTGGATTTGGCTCGGTTCTCTCAATTATCCAGGAGAAGTTTAGAAAGAGTGGGACCAAGATGACCAGATTTGGCTCTACTCTCTCAATTACCCATGAGAAACTTAGGAAGAGTAGGACTAGGATGACTGGATTTAGCTCAGCTCTCTCAATTACCCATGAGAAGCTTAGGAAGAGTGAGATAGGATAATTGGATTTGGCTCGGCTCTCTCAATTACCCATAAGAAGCTTGGGAAGAGTGGGGCTAGGATAACTGAATTTGGCTGAGCTCTCTCAATTACCCATGAGAAGCTTAGAAAGAGTGGAACCAGGATGACTGAATTTTACTCAACTCTCTCAATTACCCATGAAAAGCTTAGGAAGAGTGGGATCAAGATAACTGAATTTGACTCGGCTCTCTCAATTACCAATGAGAAGCTTAGGAAGAGTGAGGCCAGGATAACTGGATTTGGCTCCGCTCTCTCAATTACCCATGAGAAGCTTATTAAGAGTGAGACCGGGATGATTAGATTTAACTTAGCTCTCTCATTTACCCATGAGAAGCTTAGAAAGAGTGAGACTAAGATGACTGGATTTGGCTCTACTCTCTCCATTAACCATGAAAAGCTTAAGGAGAGTGGGAGCAGGATGACTAGATTTGGTTCAGCTTAATTACCCATGAGAAGCTTAGGAAGAATGGGACCAGAATGATTGGATTTGGCTCGACTCTCTCAATTACCCATGAGAAGCTTAGGAAGAGTAGGACCAAGATTACTAAATTTTACTTAGCTTTCTTAATTATCCATGAGAAGCTTAGGAAGAGTGGGACTAAGATGATAAGATTTGGCTCGGCTCTCTCATTTACCCATGAGAAGCTTAAGAAGAGTGAGACCAGGATAATTGGATTTGACTTAGCTCTCTCAATTACCCATGAGAAGCTTAGGAAGAGCGAAACCAGGATGACTAAATTTTATTGGGCTTTCTTAATTATCCATGAGAAGGTTAGGAAGAGTGGAACCACGATGACAGAATTTGACTTAACTTTCTTATTTACTCATGAGAAGTTTAGGAAGAGTAAGATCAAGATGACTGAATTTGGCTCGGCTCTCTCAATTACCCATGAGAAGCTTAGGAAGAGTGAGACCAAGATGACTGAATTTGGCTTGATTCTCTCAATTATCCATATGAAGCTTAGGATGAGTGGGAGCAAGATGATTAAATTTAACTCGACTCTCGCATTTACCCATGAGAAGCTTAGAAAGAGTGGAACCAGGATGACTGAATTTAACTCAACTCTCTCAATTACCCATGAGCAGCTTAGGAAGAGTGGGGCAAGTTGACTGGATTTGGCTAGTTTGATAAATGGTATTTGCTAAGGTTTAACTCGGTGAGTCATGACTTAGTGACTCGGTGAGTCATTGACTCAATAACTCGGTCCTAGACTTAAGCTTTTGAATGAATTAGTAAAAGTGGCATTTGCTAAGGTTTGACTTGGTGAGTCGTGACTTGGTGAGTTAGGACTCAGTCACTCGGCCCTAGACTTAGGCTTTTGAATGAGTTGGCGAGTGGCCTTTTCCAATATCTAATGAAAAACTGAAAGCAAACGATCTCTATCGTTAACTTATGAGTGATCGTAGAGTCAAGTTGAATAAATCAAGCCTAATTATACTTTGAGTTAATTAAGCTTAATCATAATTAACACTAATTTTAATGATTAATGTTAATGATAGTTTTTATTAATTTAAGACAATGTCAAAATTTTCCTAATTTATGAGGCATTTATTGGGTAACTATGTCATTAATGGAGTTTAATTAGTGTTTAAATAGGTTTTAATGTGTTTCAAATATCTAATCCAGCTATTCTATTATCCATTAACTATTTGGGACCCACCATTACCATAACATAAGTGGGACCCACGTGTGTACCATGGTAGGGTCATGACAAAGTGCCTTTAGGCACTAGAGAAATTACCAGTGGCCAAAGGCTACTAGTTTCAATAGAGGCACTTACCTCTTGAAGAATCTTCTAAGCTCCTTTAGAAGAAATTCTATCTTTTTAAGGAGGGAGAGATGGGGTAGTTATAGGCTTGAGCCTGATCGCACTTCTAGGGTCAATATGGGAAATTGAGGATCAATTGCACTTCTCAGGGTATTTTTGAAATTTGTAGTCTAACTGCACGTCTTAGAGCTTGTTTGTAAGTCTTGGGGCATGACTATATGTTTTGCAGCTTTACTGCACTCCTTAGAGCTTGACTACACTCCTTAAAGCCTGACTGTACTTCGTGGAGCCTGACTGCAAGTCTTAGAGCGTGACTGTATGTCTTGGAGCCTGACTGCATGTCTTAGAACTTAACTGTACTCCTTGGAGCTTAACTACACTCCTTGAGGCTTGATTGCATATCTTGAAGCTTAACTACATGTCTTAAAGCCTGACTGCACTCTTTAGAACCTGACTGCACATCTTGGAGCTTGACTGTATGTCTTGAGGCCTGACTGCATGTCTTGGGGCTTGACTACACTCCTTGGAGTCTAATTGCACGTCTTGAGGCCTGATCGCATGTTATGAGTCATTTTGGTAAACTGGAGCTTGACTGCACTCCTTGACCCATTTTCAAATATTTTTAATAAAGTAGGTTACCAATCTAATTAATCGCATTCATATCTAATATGGGTGCCATGCAATTAATTTATTATTTTATTATTATTAGTGTTTCCTCATAGGTTTAAAAATAAACCATGATAAAGCGCAATTCTACTCCACTAGATTTAATTGCACGTATTTATTATGTAAGCACCATGCAGTTAAATTAGGCAATGCATTCACTCATGTCTATGTACAAAAATAACTTCGAATCCCATAGAATTGACAAAAATAATTTAGGATAGCTTTGATCACCTATGGGATTTTCATGGATTAATTACAGAGTTGCATTGGCCAAATTTGTGAGGAAGCCATCAAATGTGAATCCACATGGGCAGGGGCTAGCTTTAATTGCTGAATTTATATAAATCCCCGGTCGTATGGCCGCTGCCTGGCTTGTTAGTCATATTGAAGCAGCCTCAACTGCACGGGACGGGGGCTGGCTTAAGCAGATTTGCATTTCAACTGAATGCCACATCAGCATTTGGGCCGCGCCTCCTGACTACGCGTCTCCTCAGTTACAATCTAGGCTGAACCTCAGCTGCGCGGTTTTTGTTCTCAACTACACGCGGCACGTCAGCAGCCTTCTCACCTGTGCGGTTTCAACTTCACCCGCCCGCGCAGGTAATAGCATCTCCCATTTTAGGTTTTGTTGCTGCCCTGATGGATGGAAAATCTGTGCGTGCCACCTTAACTGCACGGTTGAACGGATGACCGCTAGACAATTTTATTATCCAGTCGCATTATGACATTCATCTACCCCACCTGCACGAGTTGTCTGTGCATTCTCGACTGCACGGTTTGAGAGGGGTCGGCTGCGCAGTGGCTGAAAGTGCCGTATCTTCCGGCTGCACGGTTTGTTGTTTATTCAGTCTGAAATCCCGACTACACGGTCTTCCCCTATTCGAATTGAGCTGGTGGAAGGCTATCCCAACTGCACGGGGCGAAGAGTTTTCTGGTTCCGTATTTTTTCGAATTTGTGCGGATATCTGCTGGACAGTTTTCATCCGTCTCCACATCGTCTTAAAAATCAGCTGATACCAAACTGCGGCCATTGCCAGAATTGATTATCGGAGACCCAATTTCCCGTCGTCTGCTGATTCCACGACACGTCAAGACGCTCTCCGGCATTAAGGCCAGAGGCGTCTGCCCAGACTTCATCGGTGTCCGGTTCGGCCTTCAAATGCATGTTTATCACTTGGCAAAGGATCTCCCATGTGAGGTCATAAACAAGCATCTGGGGAGATGCAACTTGATTTGTAGATGCCTCAACCTGCTCTATGTAGCCCTACGGAAAAATAAAAGACCAGCTCTCCTTCCCAGGCATCAGCGTCTACGGGCCCCCCGGTCTCGAGCTCGGCCGGCTCTACCCACTGACATACGCCGGGAGCGAGGGATGCGATGGCTATTCGTCTTCTCTCTGTTTGGATGGGTCTCTCGATCCCAATTCCGTAAAAAGGAAAAAAAAAAAAACGTTTTGTGCGACAGGGGAATCAATTCCAAAGCTGCTAAAGGAGAGACGGTGAAGAAAGCAGGCGGCATTGGCATGATTCTAGCAAATGGGTTGTTCGACGGCGAAGGTCTGGTTGCAGACTGCCATGTGCTTCCAGAGACATCCGTCGGAGCAACTGGGCAGCGATGAGATTCGCAAGTATATCAGCTCGGCCTCAATGAGTAGGTGTGTGACAACCCACCTTACGATGGTAAGGCCACGCTAGCATTATGGTGGATTTTTTCAAAATCTATCATACTTTAATGAATAAATGCACAACAAGACACAAGCAGACAAATAATAGAAAGGAAAAGGAAATAAAATATAAAATTCTTAATTCAGTCTATTATATTTCAACCATAATAAATATTTAAAACACGTCTTAAATAAAATAATATATTTCATTAACATCAATGATAAAATAAAATGATTTAAGTAAGATTATTCTTGAGCAATCTTTCATTTCAACCCTACTTTTCTTGAGATGGACCATCAGAAAGAGAAAATGAAAAGGGTGAGTACAAAACTCAGTAAGCAGAAAAATAATCTTAGTATATGTGTTAATCAAAAATCTACACAAAAATTACATCTTGTATTCTTTTTATTATTTTAATCCTTTAACCCAAATTTTCTTCATCATTTATTGGGTATATAACTCTAGTAATCTTCTGACCCGTTTGATGAACCATCACATCACATCTAAAGAAGGAAAAATCTCAAACTTTAGTAGTTGTCCAATCAAACTTTAAGATCTAACAATAATTTAAAAAATCTGACCCATCAAGTGTGTTCAGAAGGTCCAAAAACCTTAAAAACGACTATCCAATAATCCAAAATGAAAATCAGGAAGTCCCAAAACGAAAGGACAAAATCTGAAAAATGTATCTTAATTAATCATCATCTGACTCATAAATCTGGTCAATCTCTCTTGATTAATCATCATCTGACCCATGAATCATAAGGATTACATAGGAATAAGAAATATAAATATTTCATGACAAATCTAGTGGACCAATTCAATCATCTAACGGATAAAATCTAAGCCCTTTTAAATCTGTCCATGCAAAATCTTAAGATCTCATCATGTTTTGGAAAATTTGATCCGTTCATCGAATCCAAAACGTTCAAAAACATAGAAAACGACTATAAGATCATTAAAATCTGACATCTATGGACCCTAAAACATCATATTTAATTATGGTCATCCATTCCAATTTGGTTTCAGGGTTTTCTAGAAAGGGTAACCCCTTTCTCCCTCACGTCCGTCCAGCAGCCATGGCTGCTGGACTCTTCCTTGTCCTCTGCCACGCGCCACCGCTTGTCGCCTCGCCATCGCCGTCGCCGTTTCGGCTGTCGACGACAATCGCCACCGCCTACCGCCCCACCATCGCCGTCGTCATTTCTGCTACCGACGACGTGCGCTGGCTGGGCTGGATTGGGCACATTGAAGGCGTGCATTCCGGCCTGATCTGGTTGACTAGCCAAGGTTGGACGACCTGGCCACTTTTCCCCTCTGATTCAGTTTTTAATTTGGGCCCAATCTGATCAGAAAAATTTGATCTTTGTCTCAAAAATCTGGTCGTTCGTCGACCGTGACCCAAATTAGCCATTTGCATGACGGTTTCTACTTAGATCGATAGTAAGACTTTGGCTTTGGACTCTGGATTTTTGATTGGGAAGAATCAGATCTCTGATTGGAAGGAACGGATTTTTCTTCTTCCTCGATTGGTAGCAACCATGGTTGCCAGAGAAGAACAGAAAAGAAAAACCCATTCAGTCGTTCTGCCCTCGCTACCCTCGCCGCTGTCAGCACCGATTGTCGCTTGTGCTAGCCGCCGTCGGCGCCGGTCGTCACCCACTCCCTACCGTCGGCATAGGTTAGTAGGCTATGGTCGATGGCCTTCCATCTCTCAATTTTCTGTTGGCAAATCTAAATAAAATCTAATTTTTCTTAAATCTTTCCCTCTTGATTCTATCAGAATTTAAACGGCGATAATATTATGAAATTATCATATTCTAACATGAAATAAAATTCAACAAGTCAAATTATAAGAATCATGCTCTGAATATATCTTGATGCATTTAATTTACTCAATAAAGTACATAAATCTGAGATTTATCAATCTGATGCAAGAATTTCATTTATCCAAATTTGGCATTCAAATCTCCATAATTCTAGCATATTAATTCAAGAAAAGTTTAATTAATATGCTCTCAAATAAATCTATGCATCAACTAAAATTTCATGCATCAAATTCATAAATCTAGTTGATGCATTCATTCTCTTTTGCATTAATTTTTTATAGATCTAACTAATGCAAAATAATAATTCTACTTACTGATTTCGAGAATAAAGCAGCAACTCTCATTTTTCTTGATCGAAAATCTCTCAAAAATTCTTTATCTCCTTTCTCCTCTCTCTCTTTCTCTTTCCATAGCAAAAAGATTTCTCTTCTTTTTTTTGAAAACCTAGTTGCTATTAAAAGAGAATTCCTCTTGTTACATAATTCCTAAAATTTCTCTACGTAATAAGTTTTCAACTTCTTGATAAGGGAGGATAAGGCTTATCCTCTTATGGGTCCCACATTTTCAAAAGTGAGAATGAAATCGTAAAATGATGCAATTTTTTGCCACTCTAATTTCAAACCCTTGACTTCTTCTCTCTTTGACTATGGTTCTAACCATCCGAGCTACATAGGTTGTCGAGATTTAAATAATTAATAAATATTTTAAATCTCAAAATCTATGGTCAACTTGTCAATGATTAAAATTTCTATTCTTGCCACATTAGCATAAAAAATAAAATCTTACATTAAATTTTAATACGGGTTATTACAAGGTGCAAGTTGCCGCCGAGTGCAACAATTGTCTTCAACGGGACTAGACTCGGTGTTCGGCCGGCGCCGGTAGTGGCTTCGTTTCAGTTCCTGTCATTGTACCACACCCACAAAAACAATCTTCACCTTCAATGTCATGGCATGGCCCCCCTACAAAGGTTTGGATTATTCGACTGCTTTTTGCATTCTTAAGATACAGTCCTGCGGAAGCATATCAATGCACCTTGCAGTTGTGGGTTAGTAAGGTCGTGGCATTGAAATCATTTTGTTTTCTTTTTCTTTTTTTTGTTGTCTCACTTCAGCGACTTCCAAGTCCCAAGCAAAGTAGGTATTGACTTGTTTGCTGCATGACTCATGCCAGCCACGCGCGGCACAAAGTTTTCCAAGAGACATCGATCCCTTGCATGCCAGCTTTGATGTGCGTACGTACTGTAATAAATAGTAACAAAAAAAGGGATTTATTGCAATTTGTCTTTTTATGCTAATGTGGCAAAGCTTAAAATTTTAACCATAGAAATTGAGATTTAAAAGATTTAATTATTATTTAGATCTTAGCAACCCGTGTAGCTCGGATGGTTAGAACCATGGTCAATAAGAGTAGAGGTCAAGGGTTTGAGTTCAGAAGTTGATTAAATTAAAAAAAAAAATTCTTCTTATTTTTGAGATGTGAGACTCATATAAGGATAAGCCTTATCCTTATCAAGTGGGAGTGGATAGTTATAATACGGGAAGATTAACTTCCGTAAAGGGAGAGGATTTCTAAAAAGAGGGGAAGAGAGTTTTTGGCTACGGGAAAAATTCGACAGGAGGAAGGAGAAAGGAGAAAAGGGTTGCAGTTGATCTTCGAAATAATAAGTAGAAAGATCTTTGCTTTAATTAGATTTATAAAATTAATGCAAAGAAGAAGGATGCACAAACTAGATTTATGATTTGATGCATTAGATTATAAATGCATTGGGTTATTTTAATCAATGCATATATTTATTTAAGAGAGCATGTTAATTAAATTTTGTAGGAATTAATATGCTAGATTAATGAAGATTTCAATGCGTGATTTAAAAGAAAGAAATCTATGTATTAGATTAACAGATCCATGGTTTATAATAGGGTGAAATACTTATAATAGCCTGTTTAGATTTCAATGCATGTAGACTATTCAAATTTCAACGCATATAAGTTATTCAAATTTATGCAATGCGTCAGATGGATTCACTTTTTGCAATCTCATGTTACTGGACGCATGCACATGAGTGGTATATGTTAATTAGAATCCTCGTTGTAATAGGATTTCTAGAATGCATGTTACATTCCATATATGATGTGCGTCAGACAATGTAAATGGAATGGGTGAGACACTAGATGATGGATTGAATATTATATTCCTTACATGTGTTATGCGTCAGATATTTTAAATGGAATGGAAATTGTGTATTGGAACTCGTTCTATGGTAATGTGATTCACG
Source organism: Pouteria campechiana (assembly GCA_036873735.1). Lineage (NCBI taxonomy): Eukaryota > Viridiplantae > Streptophyta > Magnoliopsida > Ericales > Sapotaceae > Pouteria > Pouteria campechiana. The sequence continues at coordinate 25,086 of JAYJMB010045293.1, forward strand.
TCACATTAAATATATTCCAATGTTGTTCAAGGTTATTTTTGGTGCATGTCAATGACTATTAAAGGGAATTAAAATTCTAGATATTTTGATGGTCTGATTTTGGGATTTGCCATGATTAGATTTTAGATTTTATAAATCCAATGTCAGAATTGTCGAGACTGCCCAAATCAAAGTTTCTTAATTAGAAAATTTATGGGATTCATGGGATGGTCAAAAAAAAAATCAGATTGGCATCAACACTATTCAGATTCCAAGTTAAAGATTCCATATTTGTATTTTTATAGAACCAAAGAGACTAAATCGTCCCTGACTCTTCCCACTTTTTCCCTGTTTACTGCTAGAAAGATGAATGGATTTCCTTCTGATTGATGCTGTCCGGATTTGAGGAAATCAAAAATTTTTGATTAGATTAAACTCAAATCAGAGTTTAGAATTTTGCTACCAACCAGGGTAGACGCCGTCCATGCTGCCACCATCGGTTTGGGGAGAAAAATCTGTTTTCATCCAAACCAGAAATTCCACAGAAATCAAGATTTTCTCATGATGGACGGAGTCCAGAGCGGCAAGAAAACGGCCAAGTCATCTGGTCTTCTAGCTATGGCTGCGCTGCTGATGTGAGGAAGAAAAGAAAGGGCTGCACCCTTTCTAGAGAACCTAACCCTAATAGAAATGGACTACTAGAATTAGATGTGATGCTTTGGAGTTCATAGATGTCAGATTTTAATGATCTTATAATCGATTTTCACATTTTTGAGCGTTCTGGATTCAATGAACTAATAAGATTTTTCAAATTATGACCACATAATAAAGTTAGATGGAATCATAACCAAGGGTTGAGATTTTACTTCCCTAGATTTGAGGTTATGGTTCGCCAAGATGATTAGATGATTATTAGAGTTAATTATCCAATAGATAACAGATTAAATTAAGTTAAAAGAGTAATATATTAAGAGGAATACAAGATTTAGTACTTGTATAAAATTTCAATTAACATATGTGCTAAGAATGTATTTCTGCTTATTAAGTTTTATACTCGCTCTTTTTGTTTTCTCTTACAGATAGTCCATCTCAAGAAAAATAAGGGTTTTGATAGAAGATTACTGGATTTAAAGTCTTCCAATTACCTGATTTTAATTAAATTTGCTTGAGATGTATTTGATGATATTCCTAATATAGATATGCTAGAATTTCCCTTGGTTTGAATGTAATAGATTTATTAGAAAATATTATAATTACAATCTTTTTTCTTTCTACTATTTGTCTGCTAGTGTTTTGTCGTGATGTAATTAAATCATTAAAGTGTGTTAAATCTTAAAAAAACCCACCATACTGCGGTGTAGCATTGCCATCCTGGATGGATCGTCACGCGTACACACGGCTTTAGCGAGCGGGGCAAACCATACGTGCGACTAGCGTAATTTGATCAGTTGAATCGACGGTCGCGTTGTTTCTGCTGTTACTCAAACAGATATTGCACCCATGCTGATGGGTTGTTTTGTTCGCTAGCATTTTGCACCTTCCCATCATCGGCAATTCCACGCCACAGACGTTCGTCCTGCCACCGAGTATCCGAATCCCGAGGCACTTACACCTAGCAAACTCATGCGACCATCTGAGCATCCCATCCGATAAGCGGCGGATGGAATTCAACATTGTTTCTGGAATCTCCATGGCTTGCCCCCATGTCTCCGACCTCGCGGCGTTGGTCAAAGCAGCACACCCAGATTGGAGCCCAGCATCAATCCGCTCTGCGAAAGTGTCTGCTGATTGGCCGAAGAAATGGTTCTTCATTGAGATCAGAAAGCATGAAACAATCTTCCATCAAAATCCCCCGGAGCTCGGCGGCATGGGTAACTGCGTGGTACCAAGCACCGTTCTTCTGTTACCGTTAATTCCCTTTTTGGGAAAACCCACTGCGAAATCCCTCTTACGTTTCTCCATTTTCATCCCATTTTTTGAGTTAAAGCTGCTATTGGTAGCTTTCCCTATCTTTATAAACTCGCGCTCTCCTCTCCATTTCTTCTGAACAGAGACACACTTTCGACGCTTCAACAGGCAACGGGTCTTCAACTTTTTGAAAAGTTCTTTCGAGAACTTCCACCATTTCTGATCCTATTGGGAGGAGAAAACCCACAGACAGGAGCTCTGTTGGGTGGTCGCTTTTCTTCTGTTTTTCCCTGTAATAGCAACACGCCTACAGATTTCAAAGAGCTTGCGGTTCTTCAACATTTTGACGGGTTCTAGCTTAGAACTCATAAATTTTGCTCCTATTGGAAGGAGAGCAAGAAACCTCTGATAACCCACCATTGACAGGTTGATCATAGATTTTTGAGATTTAAAAGATTTATTAGTTAATTAAATCTCAACAACCTATGTAGCTCGAATAGTTAGAACCATTGTCAAAGAGAAAAGAGGTCAATGGTTCAAAATTAGAAGGGCGAAAAATTTCATAATTTTATAATTTTATTCTCACTTTTAAAAAAGTGGAACCCACAAGAGGATAAGCCTTATCCTCCCTTATCAAAAGTTGAAAACTTGTTACGGAGAGAGATTTTAGGAATTTTGTAACAAGATGAATTCCCTTTTTAAATAGCAATTAGGTTTTCAAAAAAAGGAGAGAAACCAATTGCGATGGAAAGAGAAAGAGAGGGAGGAGAAGGGAGATAAGAAAAATTCGGGAGATTTTCGATCAAGAGTTATTGTTTTAATTCTCCAAATCTATAAGTAGAAATTATTTTGCATTATTTAGATTTTTATAAAAAGTAATGCAAAATAGAAGAAAGCATGATTCATATTCTTTCTGGGTTTAATGCATTATATATTTTTATGTATTAATTCCAATGAAAATTATAGAGTTTTATAACTCAGATTTTTAATCCGAGTAGATTAGATCCAAATCAAGTAAAAACCCAAACAGACGTTCGTGGAAGTTGCGAGCCGTCCATGGCCAGATGGGGCCAGCCGATCAGCCGACTAGACCAGATGAACATTCAGCGTGGCCAGCCCAGCCAGACGGTGATGACTGGGTGTTGCTGACGGTGATGCGGGTCGGTATAGGCAGAGATGGGCGGATGGCAGCGACAAGAAGGGCTGGCGGCAGGCGATAGCGGTGAGGGCAGATGGTAGATGGGTTTCTTCCTCTCTCCTCCGACAGCCATGGCTGCTACCGATCGAGGAAGAAGAGAAAATCTGATCTTCCCAAACTAGAAAATCCGATCCTTCTAATCGAAGATCCAGAGCTACTAATCTAAACCAAATGAAAAATCATGCTGTCGATCAGAGTAGAAACCATCATGCAGATGGCCGATTTGGGTCACGGTCGACGAACGACCAGATTTTTTTTAAGATAGAGATCAGAGTTTTCTGATCAGATTATGCCCAAATCAAAAGGCTGGATCAGAAGAGAGAAGCAACCAAGTCATTCGGCCTTGGCCAGCTGACCAGATCTGGCCGGAACGCACGCATTCGGCGTGTCCAATCCAGCCAGCCGGTGTATTTCAACAGCAGAGACGGCGGGGCGGAAGGTGGCGGCTCATGCCCTCGGCAGCCAAAGTGGCGACGGCAATGGCGGAGCGGCAGGCGGTGGCGCGCAGTAGGGGACAGACACGAGGTCCAGCATCCATGGCTGCTAGACGTGCATGAGGAAGGAGTTACCCCCTTCTAGAAACCCTAAACCTAAAATGAAATGGACGACCAGAATTAAATGCGATGTTTTGGTATCCATAGATGTCAGATTTTAATGATCTTATAGTCATTTTCTACATTTTTGAACGTTCTAGATTTGATGAATGGATCAAATTTTTCAATACATGACCAGATCTTAAGATTTTGTGTGGACAGATTTAAAGGGCTTAGATTTCATCCCTTAGATGATTAAACTGGTCTACTAGATTTGTCATGAGATATTCATGTTCCTTATTCCTATGTAATCCTTGTGATTCATGAGTCAGATGATGATTAATCAAGAGAGATTGACCCGATTCATGAGTCAGATGATGATTAATCAAGATACATTTTTCAGATTTTATCCTTTCATTTTGGGACTTCCCGATCTCCATTTTGGATGATCAGATATTCATTTTTAGGGTTTTTGGACCTTCCTGACACACTGGATGGGTCAGATTTTCTAAATTATGGCTAGATCTTAAAGTTTGATTCGGACAACTATCAAGGGTTGAGATTTTTCTTCCCTAGATGTGATGTGATGGTCCATCAAACTGGTCAAAAGATTATTAGACTTATATACCCAATAGATGATAAAGAAAAATTGGGTTAAAAATTAAAATAATAAGAGGAATACGAGATGTAGTACTTGTGTAGATTTTTGGTTAGCACATTACTAAGATTAATTTTTGCTTATTGAATTTTGTACTCACCCTTTTCATTTTCTCTTACAAATGGTCCCTCCAAAGAGAAGTAGGGTTGAAATGGAAGATTGCTCAAGAAAAATTTTACTTAAATCATTTTATTTTATCATTGATGTTAATGAGACATACTGTTTTATTTAAGACTTGCTTTAAAGTTTTATTGCGGTTGAAATGTAATAGACTAAATTAAGAATTTTATTTCCTTTTTTTCCCTTCCACTATTTGTCTGCTTGTGTCTTGTCATGATGCATTTATTCATTCAAGTGTGATAGGTCTTGGGAAAATCCGTCATACTGCTAGCGTGGCCTCGCCATCCTGGGTTGGGTCGTCATGGTTGGTATCAGAGCAAAACCACACTAGAGAAAAGAATGAATTTAATGCAAGAGTAACACGAAAGCATAATGCAGAAGATGTTGTTGATAGTAAGCCAGATTTTTTTTAAGAGTTATCAATTTTCTTTAGTACAGAGAAAGAGTGTAGATTATTAATAGACACTCCATCTTTTGTACAGATTAGGAAATATGGCTTCAGCACAACCACAACAAGAGGAGACTGCGACGAGTCGGCCTAGCCAGTCAGTGGCCGAGCCAATTGCTTCTAAAGCAAAGAGAGTAAAGGCTCCCACATTGACAGAGAGGGTGAACCAATAAGAGGTTACCCTAGATGTTATGAGATAAGAGTTCATCAAGCAATTTGAAATACTGAATAGAAAGCTTGATAGCATTGCAGAACAATCAGGAACAACTGCTTCAAGTGTCTCACCATCTCAACCAACCAGAGTTGTACCAGAGAAATCAAGAGAGGTGCAAAGAGAAGCAAGAGCAGAAGAGCCAGTGGGTTTAGTAGCAGATCTAGATAGGACTGCTAATCCAATAGCTAGAAGACTGCTCTGAGACAAGCTGCGAGAGACAACAGACAAGCAGAAGAGCAGAATATACATGATGATGTGGTAGAGGTTCAAACCATAAGAGTAGTACTACCAACAGAAGCAAGGATGAGAACAAAGGTTGCAACCAATAAAGACGAACTTGATAGAAGGGCCATGTCAGACTTTTACAGACTAAACCCTCCAGCTTTTGAGGAGGGGGATGGAATCATGGTCGAGAAGTGGCTCACAAAAATGAATAAGAAGTTCTCATTTTTGAGTAGCACAGACAATTAGAATTTTAGATTTGCTACCTTCCGACTAGAGGGAGATGCAAATTTGTGGTGAAAATCTAAGAGCAGAGTTTTTGAAAGCAAGGGAGAGGTTGTCACTTGGGAGAAATTTCAAAGAGCCTTTTTAAAGAAATTCTTTCCAACTATAGCCAGAGCAGAAAAAGCCAAAGAATTTGCAAATCTAAAGCAAGGACAGATGTTAGTGGTGGAATATGAAAGAAAATTTTCTACTTTGGTGTGTTTCACGCTAGACATCTTGGCCAATGATGAGGCGCGTAAAAGAAAGTTTGAAGATGGCCTGTCTGATGGTATTAGATCCAAAGTACTATCA
>JAYJMB010045304.1:0-30937 GCA_036873735.1 Pouteria campechiana
AGCACCACCACATATCCACTCCTACTCAGGGCTGCCATGTCCTCATGGCACAAACCCTTGTAGACCTTTGGGAGTCGACTCTGATACCAACTATAATGACTTGCTGCTCTAGCACATATTATCTGCTTTGCCCAGTGCATCCTGACTAGGAACCTCACCGGACTCATCGATTTGTCCCTTCTAGAACATAGTGCATCCTTGATAGGAACCTCACCAGCTCCTCCGGGCTCGTCCTTCACCCACCTAATGATACCTTTGCAACCGAGCCTCACATATTTAGCTGAGGACTCCCTCCCTCACCTAGGCGATGTGGGATATCACACTTTTACACCTGTACAATATTCTATATTTCATTCTCACATCACATCACTATCACAATTTATACAATAAACACCCAAACTGCCTCGAATCATAAGGTAAGTCACATTGTAATCTCAAGGCACAATAAGACCTATAAGAAAAATGTATAGGTATAATTCACATAATAACATGCTAATATAACTATATCATATATACCCAATAAACCTTAAGAATTGAAACCTTTCTAATTACAAATTTTTACACATTAGATGTCATATCCACATATGAATTCCAAATTTTAATTCATCCATACATCATAGAGGTTGCCCCTTACACCCAATCATGAGTCCTAAGCCCTAGTTGGGCTCCATCGTTTAGCCTACCAACTGAAAATGGTGATAAAATGACGTGAGTCTAGGAAAACCCATCCGGGAAAACTCAATAAGTAGTCAAAATGAAAAAATAAAAAGAAATAATCAAAGGGAAGAGCATGCTCAAATACATATACTCAATGCAAACAATGTATAAATCCATGCTATGCTAAATGTCATGACAATGCAACATGTACCCATGCCCACAATACACATGTCTTTGTTTCTAGAACCTAACTTACCCAGATCAGACATACTCTGCAAATACATCATTACCATTGAGTCATACTCATAGCCAAGACTCATGTACAATGACATCGTTATGATATCCTCATCAAGACATATACTTTACCAATGCATCATTATGAGGACTTATTAAAGACAAAGAAATCATCTCCCCCTCTTCGATGTTCAGAGGTCCATCCCTATATCCATGGCTAGAAGCCTGCCAAGTCCACCTCTTGTAGTGCTGGGAATTCACCACCTGTGTAAAGTCCTAGGAATGCCCTGCCCTCATCGCTCCACAGGGATCACAACAGGTTCATCAATACCAACCACATCTACTCAAGAATTTTAGTGTACCAAACTCACAACTATAATTCAACATAACTTGAATATCATGCCATGCCAATCTCAACATATCACTATCATAGGCCATCAAGGCCAACATCTACCCACACAAGCTCCATATGCCACATGGGTTACCAATTAGCCACACAGGCAGCCATTTAGCCACACGAGTTGTACATGTTACATAGGCAATCAATAAGCCACATGCTATACACTAAGCCACACAACATATAACATACATCTACTCATGTAACTCAACCACATGCATGCAAACACTTTGCTCAAATCATGTCAAATCGCCAAAAATTGAATCATAACATAATACAATAAAAGCTCAAATCATGATATAATATGCATGCAATTAAATCCAAACATAAAATCGTTTCATAATTTCAATTTCATAGCATTCAAACCAAATATCGATAAAATTCGGTGTCCATATACTTGTACACTAGATCATGTCCAATCATGCATGAATTTGGAAAAACCTACCTACCTCAATTCTTCATAAATTCAAATTTCTTCCTTCTATGCCAAGCAACTAAAATAATTAAATATTTCAATCAAGTCTCAATCCTCCATTCATCATAACATATTAAATTGTTTACATGCTACAATTATGCAAATTAATATCCCTTATATTATCATCACCTTAACCAAGTTCAATTCGAGGGTTTTCCATTCCCATTTACCAATTCAATGTTTCTACACTTTATACATCCTATTTTAAAGTAATAATCATTCTAATTATCATGTTTCTCAATTTATAATTTGGTAATTTTATTATTTACAAAATGACCCCCTAACATTTGCATAATTGCCTTTCCATTGATAAATTCTCATACACGATTCATCTTAGTCAAGTTTTCATATGATTCTGCTTCATTATTGACATGACTAAACACATTAATCTTCAATAATCATTCATAACTTGCTCCACATGATCTCCGTAAAGTAAACAACCCTGAACTTCATGCTTTTCAATTTAATCTTTAATGCCAATATAAATCTACATTAATGTTATCATATATAACACATAAATCATTGTTTAATTCATGGATTACATTCACCACATATTTAACTAAGTAAAAAACCCTAATTTACAAATATTTCATGAAAATAATTTGGGTTTTTTCATTATAGTATTAATCCCCTTCAATTTTACATGAAAATCACACCCAAAATAACTCAATTCATACCCTTTTTCTAGGGTCCAATATTACCTACAAATTTTGCAACTAAATTGCATAATTTTCTAATCAAATTCTCCCACATTGTATTGCCTTTATTAATCATGATTTAGAATATTAAAATGAATCAAAAAAATAGAATTAAACTCACCTTTTTGACTTGGAAAAATTAGCCTATTATTGTCCACTTCCAGCCAATTTTGTCCACTTGATTTTGATGAATACTTGATGGAAATCTTGTTGCAATCTTGATGCCTTTTAGGATTGATTGAAAGAAGTTTTTATTGTAGAATTTGGGGAATGAATTCATGTTGAGATGGAGGAAGGAAGGAACTTATTTACTTTGAGGAGGGGAGAAGGAGGCTGTTGGCGTGAGTTTTGTGGGAGAGCAATTAGGTTTCTCATCTAATACAACCTATGTAGCTTCCAACCAAAATTAGAAACTCCACTTCCATCCCAAATGAGCTCCCCTCTAATTAACGTATATTCCCAACTTAGAAGTCCCCATTAAATACAGATTTCATAATTATACCAATCGGCCCAATTTAGTGATAAAAGTTCCATATTATATAAATGCACTTTTCATCATATAAATAAACTTATTTAGCCAAAAATTAATACCCTAGATGAATACTCACATGAGGAAAATATTTAATGGTTTAGATCTTCCAAAAACCTATCATATCATCTTCAAATAATTTTTCTTTTGGGACATCCATTACCGATTTTTACCTTGGAATGCTACTATTCACACACTATTTACCAAATGTGTGAATTTTCTGAACTAATTCATTTTCTTATTTTCTTCTACACACTCATATGTTTACCCTATTTGCTCAATCTGAGCCATGGGATGAGTCTTACATTATGAGACAATCAATTTAAGCCCAATATTGCATAGCAAAATATATTAACTATATAACTTTAAATCTCAACCATTAACCACCTTATTCTTCAATACATAACGATTTTACATTCATTCTTTCCAAAATTTGAATACAATATTCATAAAAAAGATAGTAGTAAGATCAATAGGTCAAACTTATTAACAAAACTTTTATTCTAATCAAATCTCCCCATTTAATTTACTCAAGTTCCAAATTCACATTCAAACTCTGTTTCATATTAATATTAAAATTTTGGGCGGCCATCTTCTTAATTCTCCACCTATAATGCGTCCTACTATCACAGAATTTTAGGATTAATACATTTATCCAAACAGACCCATTATGTCATAGTAAAATTATTCATTAGCTCAAATTTTGGGATATTACATTAATTGTAACAGCCCGGAGTCTACTGCTTGGTATTGTCAGATTTGGGTCACATCCCAATCAACCAGACAGCACCCACCTGCATAGTTTTAAAATGCGTCATGCCATCAACATCGAAGCCCCCATACTTAACCTAGGAACTACCCCCTCATTGGGGCTATGTGGGATCGCACATCCAACCCACCCCTAGGGGCTCCAGCATCCTCGCTGGACACACCCCCATTAGGATTATTAGTGTCGGCTTTGTTACCATTTATAACAACCTCAACTCTAGCCAATGTAAAGTATTGTCTACCCTCCCTCAGATCCCGCTGGCATATAGAGCCCACATGGGTTTGCCTTTTTAGGCCTACTCTTTTGGCCTAAAAGGTATCTCATAATGACTTGCCATAGTTCACACTTAAACCTCTGATCTCAACTCATATTGGTTTTGAAACCAACTGTCTTATCAACTTGGCTATTAGCTCAGTTAGTAAGAGAGTTGGTTTAGAAACCAATATGATTTGAGCTCAGAGGTTCAAGTGTGAACTGTGGCAAGTCATTTGAGGCACCTTTTAGGCTAAAAGAGTAGGCCTGAATGGGCAAAATCATATGGGCTTTGCATGCCAGTGGGATCTTATGGGCCCAAAGTGGACAATACTTCACATTGGTTAGAGTTGGGAGTGTTACAAAAGCAAAGCGAAGTCGCCTTAGATCTAATCTTAGAGTTGAAAGGAGACATTTTTGGAGATTCTTGGGATGCTTTTGGAGAGGAAGAAGTTTCAAGCTGCAAACCAAGCCAAGCACCATCGGGAAGAGTTTACTATCACTTAATTCCTTATTTCTTTGGTGTTTTCCATCTTATTTATCACTTGTAACTTGGATTAAAGTTGGAATTCAAATTTTGATAATGATATATGAATATTTTTTGGATTCTCATTTCATTATGAGTAGTTAAACTCCTCCTTCTAGAGGAGAGATGGATCTTCTACTAACATTATGGTGTGATTAATGAGTTATATGATTGAAAGTTTTTGATGGTTTATTTATGATGCTTTTCTTTTAATGCTTTCAATTTATTGTACATTTATTGAATGAATATATATTTGATATTTTACACTCGGGAGAGGTAATCCTGAATATGATCTAGGCATCATAACATGGGACTCTAGATGACTCGAGAGAGCTTCTAGGTTCTATAAAATCATTCAAAAGAATCATAGAGTGTAGTGCATTCTTTATATTCTGATTTTTATAGGGATATCAAAATTGGAATGTAGAGATTAGATACTTAGCTTAGCACTCAGGAGAGGGAGTTGAGTGAATTAGCATTCTTGATTTATAAACCTATAGAATGATCAATGTATAATGAGTTAAGAAGCCCATGATAAAGCACAAGAGAAGTCGATCCTCTGCAGCTTCTTTATCTTGAAATCTTCCATTTGAAAGCCTATCTATTTATATCTCTAATTTAAATTCAAATTACTTAATTTTCCAAATAAAATCAGGATTATTCACTGCAATAGATAGTAATTGATTGGAATACGCAATCTCTCTGGAGACAATACTTTCTTAATACTATACTATAAAACTTGACATCGTGCACTTGCGGTATAATCAGTAGCAAACAATTACCATGTCCAAAATTAAGATTTCGAACTTACTTGAACCGTTTAGTTTCCAACGAACATCTTTCACTTTTGTTCAAAAATAATTCGCCATGTCCGGAACTGGATGGCCATGTCCAAAGTTAAGATTTTGGACATGAACTGGCGTGAATTGCTTTTGGTTGCATATCTGAGTTTTGGTTATGTCCAAAAATGAGTTGGTGATGTTTGAAGTTATGATTTCAGACTTGCTTTGCTAGCATTGGCAAAGTCCGAGTACTTTTATTTTTGGATTTTCGAACTTAGAATTCTAGTGTCTTGGCTTTATACTTTATTAATGTTCGAACTTGGATTCTATGTATAAATTGGTCTTCCAATGTCCAAATTTGTTTCTATGATGACCGAGCTCGATTCTGCAATGTCTGAATCTTTGATTGAGTCCAAAATTTAGTTACACTTCATTTTTAAGACTGTTTTGAAGCCATACTATGTTTGAACTTGGGCTTTAGTTTGATTAACTTTGGCAACATCCTAAAGTGCATCCAAAGTATCTTTTGAGCTTGATTGGTGCCAAAAATATCCTTCAACTAAAAATTTGGCCTTGAAAACTTATCTGAAATAGTCTAAGCTAAGTTTTAGACTTTGATCATATGTCTTTAGTCAATTCTTCTTTAGACTTATTGAGTTTCTTAATGTATTGGCCTTTGTTCTTCACGAGCTTAGTTATGTCTTATCTCATATAAATTTTTTTTCAAATTTCAATGCAATTTTTTTTCTTTTGAACATTTAAGTTTTCTTCCTTGTAATCTTAGGGATCTAGGTTTTGATATTGTCTTGTATGCACTATCCACTTTAGTGAAGTTATTTCCTTGAAAATATTTTATTTTATACCTATCACTACAACACTAGGGAATATAATTGTCCATAGCTTAACCATTCAATCATTTTCCTTTTCTCATCATCAAAACTTAACTAATTACAAGTATTGATCAACAAAATCAAGGCAAGTAAAGGAGGTTCAAATCAATTGGGTTAACTTTTGGATGATTTAGTTAAAATATTTCTTACTAAAATTTCCCTCCAGCAAAAACTGCAAAGATGTGGATAGAGTTTAACAATTTCATTCAATGCGAAGTTAAAACTTTATATGATGCTTGGGAGAGGTACAAAGAGCTGCTGTGAATGTGTCCACATCATGGGCTGCCCAAGTGGATGCAAGTTCACAATTTCTATGATGGACTGACTAGCACTACCATAACCTTGATTGATGTATCTGCAGGTAGAGCACTAATGAAGAAAATAGAAAATAAGCCATATGAGTTGCAGGAAGACTTGGCCACAAATAATTTCTAATGGTCACGTGAGAGGGCGACGGTAAAGAAACTAGTGGGAGTTCATGAAGTTGATGTTATTTTTGTTTTAACCACTCAATTTGTCGCTCAAGTTAGTACTATTTTAGCTCTAACAAAGCAATTTCAGAATAGTCAATTAGGGGTAAATGCTATTAATACTCTCACTTTTTGTGTGATTTCTGTCACGGTAATCATTACAGTGAAGAATGTCAAGTTAAAAATCCATTCATGCAACCTCAATAAGAGCAAGCATAGTTTGTTAGGAACTTTAACAAATAGTAGAACAAACCATAGTACAACATATACAATTAGGATGGTGTAATCATCCAAAATTTTTGTGGAGAAATCAATAGAATATGGGGGTAATCTCAACAAGGTTTGTAGCAGTAGGAAAATAAGAAAAACTTCGAAGTTGCTTTGACTCAATTGGCAACAATACAAATAAGTTCCTGGCCAAGATAGACAATTTCATGACTCAGATGCGGCTGATTTTCAAAACCAATACACTCAAATTTAGAACCAATCTGTTCAAATTTGGAACCCTGAAGCTCAAATGGTTAGTTGGCCAATATGTTCAGCAATTGCCAATAAGAAAATCTGCCTAGTAACACTGAAGTTCATCCAAGAGAAAAATGCAAGGCGATCATCTTGAGAAGTGGGTTGAACTGGAGCTCTCATCAACAATGACAAAGCGAAGCCAAAAGATCAAGTGCAAGTGGAAGTACTTCCTGAAACCCAAATACTGCCTCCACAACAACCCACTGTGAGCATTCCCTTCCCTCAATAACTCAAGAAGAGTAAACTAGATAAGAAATTTGCAAAAATTTTGGAAGTTTCAAGAAGCTTCACATCAATATTCCATTCCCTGATGCACTTACTTAGATGCTAAGTTATGTAAAGTTCATGAAAGGCATCCTCTCAAACAAGAGGAAGTTGGAAGAATATGAGATGGTTACTCTCCTTGAAGAATCTAGTGTTGTCATCTAAAAGAAGTTGCCTCCAAGGAATAAAGATCCAGGAAGCTTCAGCATTCCAATTACTATTCAAAATTCCATGTATGAGAAGGTATTGTGTGATCTTAGTGCAAGCATTAATTATAATGCCCCACCTTTCGAGGCACTACTCCAACAGTAACAGGAGAAACTACAGCCAGAGTCTCCCCAGAATTTATCCACTTTAACCTATACATTCAGTCACAACAACCCACATACACCCAGAATCATAGCTTGTATACATAGCGACATAGCTTGTATTCAGTCACCTACCCTTTCTCACTCAATTAATCTACCCTAGTTCATCTCGATGGCCCAACTACTATTGCTGTGAGACATATGATCTTATGGCCATATGATGTATGACCTCTTGCCCTCAGTGCAACCTAGGGACTGCAAGTTCTCCATCCACACACATTGAGTAATTAAAAGAGTCGCACACAATGGGCAAGAACTGACCTCCTTGCCATTATAGGTGGTAAAACAACAAAGTTCATTCATGGGCAAAATTATAATCTCAAAGATACCAACCTAGCAAGCATTCAAACCCAAAACACATCCATAATCATTGGCAAGCATCTAACTCATATATAAAACAATACTACATTCCATTTTGGAATACAACTTGATTTCATTTTTAATCTTCAATCATTTACTAGACATGGATATAACTCAAGCTCATGTTTACACTTTGATCACTTACTAGACCTAATGGTATGTCAACTTATATTATTGCATTCAATTTCAAACACTGGTTAGCCTTTTATTTTTCCTTAATAATAATTACTCATAATAATTGTTTATTGTAATGTACTATTCTTAGAGTCTTTTACATATTTCAAAGGTCTTTCACTCATATTTGCCCTTAAAAGAGCCCATTATAGCAAAGATATATCACTTGTAATTAGAATTAGCAACTTATAAAAATTCAAAAATTTTGAAAAAACCATTATTCATAGCATAGTGGGTGAATGGTAAATGGGATTTGGGCTATTTGGGCGCATAGGCGCCAGGCTGGGCTCAGAGCTACTGGACATTTTCTGCAGCTTGATCCTTTGTTGTGTAATTCATCCCATTTGTTCTCTAAGTGTCCCATTTTCCCATTTTTCATTATCATACATTAGACACATGCATCACTACATAATTATGATGAAGTAGTTAATCAATAACTTAGTTAATATCATTCTAAAATATTCACTACACTTGTATATATAAAACCACACACATGGTTTAATAAACATATGCTAATATAAGTCTACACTGAAAACCTTAGTTTCTATATTATTAACAAGATTCCATGGCCAAATCAATTGATATGTCTTCAAACTCGATCTAAAGATATAAATACAATTCACTTAATCATCATAATGCCCGAAATAAAATCTTGAAAAAACTTCATATATATCTCAAAATGTAAAACCTACTTACCTTATACTTACTCATGCACTTCCTTCCACTTCAAACTTTATGTTCCCAAACTTGCTTCACAAATTAAGGATCCTACACTAAAAATACATGTCATATGATCATTCAACTATAACATTAATCTATAATTCATACCTACTGTATAATTTATCTAAGTTCATAACACTACCTTGTTTAGGGCTTGTTCCAAGTATCGATCTAAACCTTAATTAAAATTTGATTATAGAATCAATAATAAGGTTAAATCATGTCACATCCTTTTTAATGACATTTCATCAAATAGGTACTAGGCTCTACCAAGATTTCACATTCCTAGCCAAAGCTAGTTTGGGATTTCTTACCCATCCTTCATATAATCATAGATAGACATGATTTATATCTCAAAAGTCAATCATAGCTCTTAATCCATCATTAAATTATTATTTTCCCCAATTGCCAATTTCCCATATTCTTAATTTAGCTCCATGAAGCAGGATTAAGAAAATCTATCTTGCCAAAATAGATAATTAATGATAGAAACACTTACCACCTACTTTCCTTCTGTTTGAATTCCCGAATCTGAGTTGTATAGCAACAATACACTTTTTCCTTAAACTTCCATAGCTCAAATCAGCTAAAATCTAGGTCTACTCAGTGTTGAAGTAGTTCACTATGTCGTCAATTTCTTAGTTATTTAACATCGAATTACACCTTAACCAGGCTTTAGTAAGAAAAAGGGAGAAGGAGGGAGGGGAGGACATTTTTTGGGATGGTTTAGGGAAGATGGAGTGTTATATGCTCCTTTTTCTACGATGCTCCGATGATACATGCCCATTCCTGTGCACATAGCCTGCGTTTGTTGCCTTCTGACCGCTTCTATTACTGTAATTCCAACTAGTTTGCCGTTATATACAACCCATTAGTCATGACCATCATAATTATCCCTTTATTTCAGTAATTCCTTTTAGATTTCCATACTTTAAATCCAATACCATCCATTTTTGGCATGTAATAACACCCAACATACTCCAAAATTTTCAAGGTTTCACATTCTACCCCCCTTACAAAAAGTTTCAACCTCAAAACTTAGTTAAACACGTAGGGATACTTCATTTTCATTGCTTCTTCTAATTCCCAGGTTGCTTCATCATCTATATGATGTCCCCACTATATTTTGACCAAACGAATAGTCTTACTCCTCAATTGTTTCTCTTTACTATCCAATATTCAAATTGGCTGCTCCACATACTGAGGATTTTCTCTAAGTTGGACTTCTTCCAATGATAACACATGCAATGAATCTAGTTCATATTTCCTCAAGGAAGACACATGGAAAACATCGTCAATTATACTCAATAATGGTGGCAATGCAATACGATATGCTACTTTGCTAATCCGATCCAAGATTTCATAAGCACCAATATATCTTGGGCTAAGCTTAAATTTGATGCCAAACTGCACCACACCTTTCATCGGAGATACCTTCAAGAAGAATTTATCTCCTACTTGAAATCCATGTTATGTGTCCTTACATTTGCATAGCTCTTCTAGCATGACTGAGTGATATGAATCTTTTCTTTAATCTAAGCTACCTTCTCGACTGTATCTACAATCATTTGTGGCCCTACTATAGTGGCTTCACCAATTTCCATCCAATACAATGGAGATCTCCATTTATGCTCATAAAGTGCCTCAAAAGGAGCTATTTGAATATTGGAATGATAACTATTATTGTATGCAAATTCAATTAGAACCAAATAGTGGCTCCAAGCTTTGTGTCATTCTAGAACACATGCTTTAAGCTTGTCTTCTAGTTGCTGATTTACCCACTCTGTTTGACCATCGATCTGGGGATGATACGTACTACTGAATTCTAGCTGTGTACCCACAGCTCTATGCAACGCTTTCCAAAATTTAGAAGTGAACACTGATCCTTGGTTTGAGATGATGACTTTAGGTACACCATGTATCCACATATCTCTTTCTGATAGATCCATGCGTATATTTTAGTAGTAAATATAGTCTTTGGTAGGCCAGTATTGAAGTCCATTGTTACATCTATCCATTTCCATTTAGGAATTTCAACAGGCTGTAATAGTCTACCTAGTCTTTGGTTCTCTACTTTCACCCTCTAGCACACTAGACATTTGGCCACATATATGGCAATGTCAATTTTCATACATTTCCACCAATATTGAGATTTCAAATCATGATACATTTTATTTCCTCTAGGATGAATAGTGTATGAAGAATAATGTGCTTCCTTTAGTGTTTTGTGCACTACTGCCAGTTCCTTAGGAAGTACCAATCGATTCCTATATCTAATAAGATGGTTTCCACTAATGAAGAAATTTGGCAACTCATTTTGCTGTACAGAAAATTTCAATATTCGAAATTCTTCCTTTAAGGACTCTTCTTGAGCTGCTCGAATCTAATCTATCAAACTAGGTTAGATGCTTAACCGACACATCTATGATACTATTTTTTTTATTCCCACATTTAAATCTAGGCTTCATACTTCTTCAAATAATTCTTTCTTCTATGTTAGTACATATGCTAGACTACTTCTTGATTTTCTACTCTAGGCATCAACTACTACATTTGCTTTTCCTTGATGATAATGAATGTTCAAATCATAGTCTTGTAATAATTCAAGCCACCACCACTGCCTCATATTCAATTCTTTTTAAGTGAAGATATATTTCAGACTTTTGTGATTCGTTTACACCTCACATTTCTCTCCATAAAGATAGTGTCACCATATTTTCAAAGCAAACACTACTGCTGCCAATTCAAAATCATTAGTTGGATAATGACATTCATGAGGGCACAGCTGACATAATGCATAAGCTATAGCATTTCCATTCTGCATTAAAACACAACCTAATCCGTTCTTGGATGCATCACTGTATATTACAAATCCACCCTAACATGATGATAGTGCAAGGATTGGTGCTTCCATCAATTGTCTCTTCAGCTCTTGGAAGGCAGCCTCACACTGATCATTTCACTCAAATGGGACCCCTTTACATGTCAACTGGGTCAATGGCATAGCAATACGAGAAAAGCCCGTAACAAATCTTTGATAATAACTGACTAATCCCAAGAAACTTCTAAACAATTCACTATAGCTTCTATCTTTTGGGGATCCACAGATATACCCTCTATTGAAATTACATGACCCAAGAAAGTCACATTGTTCATACAACAATCACACTTGTTTAATTTAGCATATAATCTTTCTTCTCTTAATTTTTGCAAAGCCATTCTCAAGTGTGATTCATGTTCACTCTCGTTCATTGAGTATATCGAAATATTGTCAATAAAGACAATCATAAAGCAATCTAGATAGGGTTTAAACACCTATTCATTAGATCCATGAAAACTATGTGGGCATTTGTTAACTAGAATGGCATTAGTAGAAATTCAGAATGCCCATATCGAGTTCTAAATGAAGTTTCTGAATTATGTGTACATGTGTAATTTTTTTGGCATTTGTTTGATTATTTTAGAGAGAGGTTATTCTAATTGTTTCGCTAGTCTGGTTGCTAATTCTTCTTGAGGACAAGCAAGGATTTAAGTTTAGGAGTATTTGATGTGTGAATTTTAATTACTTATATTTGTATTTTAAGGCTTAATTCCATGTAATCTTTAATTAGTTTAATGTCAATTTCAAATGTTTTTATTGTGTGTTTAGGTTATTGGAAGAGTAGAGAGAAGGAGAGAAAGTGAGCGAATATGGAGCGACAAAGTAGTGATGGAAGGCAAACAAAGTAGCAAAGGAGCGAAGCTAAATCGGCATGGGAGCGGGATGATCATCGTGTTGGCACCACCGGAGCCAGCGACTGATCAAACCACAAGATTAATATTTTTTTAAATATTCTTTTAGGTTGCAGAATAGCTACATTTCAAGCCTATTTTAATAGTTTTTAGGTAGTCCTTTAGAGGGGAGTCTAGGGTTTTTCTTGGAGGACTCAGAGGAATTTTAGAGGAGAAAATAAGGAGATTTGAGAAGAGAGAAGGCAATTCAAGAAGGCTAATTGCAATATGATGTTCTCCATGAAGATAGTATCTTTTATTTTCTTCATGAACTAATTCCTTCTTTCTAGGGTGTAGATGTAGCCCTTTTGATGAACCTTGTTATTTGGATTATTGATTATTTAATGCAAGTATGTGTTTTTATTAATGGATTTTATTTGAATCTTTTGATTTGTGTGATTGCATGATCACCAGTTTCATAAATCTTATGGATTATCTATGCATGGTTAAGGTACACACCTAGACCAAAACCATCAGCTTCCTTGAATAAGAAGAGTAGAAGGTCAAGGCACACACTTAATGCACAACTATTCTACTTAGTTCATAGTTCTTGATTTTAATGGGTTTTCACCTCAATTATGCTACACACCATAGGTAATTGGAACGAGTTAAAGCACTTGATTTAAACCTGCACAACAAATGGTAATAATCATATCATAGAAAGAACAAATCCAAGCAAGTATTGAATCCAAATAACAAGAGGAGTCATTAAGTGTTGAAATTTGAACCCTAGACCTTTGCCACTTGAGATTTATCCTATATCATTCTATAGTTTTAGATTTCTGATTATCTCTTTAGTTTATTATTTTTATTACTTCAAACCAACATTCCATCTTTTTAAAGTTAGTTTAAGTTAGCAACTTAGTTTAATTAAATCAGTTTGTCATTCACTGTGGGATCGACCCTTTCTCATGCACACTATACTACTATACAATCGTGCACTTGTAAGGTATTATAATTTGAACCATCAATGACATAATGCCTTTTGAAAAGAAGACCTTCCTATAGCATAAGGGATAGTGAAACTCCTTGGATCCTTAAGTTTTTGTGGAAGCTTTCTTTAGCACTATATTCTTTAGTTTGCTTCACTATCTTGATCACTTCAAGCTTCCTCTTTTTCAAAATCACTTCTTTCATGAATTTGGCATAGTTGGGCATCTACTCCAAAGCTTTTGCAAAAGGAATATTAATGTGAATTTCCTTAAAGATTTTAAGGAATTTACTAAATTTCTCATTGATTTTCTTCTTTAGAAATCTCTAGGTTAAGGAAGTTGGAGTTTCATTGGAAGATTATAACGGAATGTGATTCTCCCTTGCTTGTAATCTTCTTTTTCTGATTTCTATTTCTTTATTCGCTCTTCATTCTCTCCTTGCACAGCATCTTGCTTTACTACTTCTGGTTGTGGTTGTGCCACTTCTTTCTTCTTTGGGGATCCTAACTCTTTTCTTCTTCTCAAAGTCATAGCATTGCGGTGCTCCCTTGGGTTCTTTTCCGTGTTACTTGGAAAATTATTCCTTTTTGCACTGCCAAAAGAACTTTCTATCTATCCAATTTGAGTCTCCAAAAACTTGATAGAGGCATTGATATTTCCCACAATTGTCTCTATGTTGTCAAGCCTTGCTTCATTTCTGGAAAATCTGACTCGATTCTCACTTACAAATGTGCCAATAAGATCTTCCAAAGATGGCTTCTTTTCAGCTTGCTGTGAATGATGTTGAGGTGAAAGTTTGAGAGGATGGTTCAAGTTGCTCCTTACATTGCCATAAAAAAGATTATCTTGGTTCTTCCAATTCCAAGGTAATATGGGTTATGCATATTGTTCCCCCAAAAATTATTATAACCATTATTGTTGACAAACTACACTTATTCTCTAGTTGGATCTGCAGCCATGTATGCTTCAATTGGTAGAGAAGAATAAGCCGACCCTCCTGTTGTAGACACTCCCTTAGGAGAGGAATTAGCTATTGCTAACTGATGTGTTAAGGAAGACATTTGTGCAATGAGAGCTGTGATTGGGTCCACCTCATAACAACCTGCTACCTTCTTCACCATGCTCCTTTCATTTGGCCATTGAAAAGTACTTGATGCCATATTTTCAAGTCTTTCCCATGAGAGAACCTCCCAAAGTAGCATCCATAATTGTTCTAGTCTGACCATTCAATCTATTGTAAAACAATTGAATTTGAAGCCAGTTAGGAAAACAATTAAACTAGGCATTTGGATCTAGAATGTCTAGTTCTCTTCTTATCATGTTAAATCTTTCTTCTAGAAGTGGTTTTATAAAATATTTGCTAGCCGATTTTTAGTTGGGACAAATTCTAAACAGATGTCATGATTTTGAACATTGTCCCTAATGAAATGATGCCTAATTTGTATATGCTTAGTTCTAGAATGTAGAACTGGATTCTTGGTTATATTTATAGCACTTGTGTTGTCACATATGATAGGTATATCAACAAAGTCAAGGCCAAAATCGTTTAATTGTTGTTTCATCCATAGAATCTGAGCACAACAATTGTCTGCTGCTACATATTCAGCCTCAATAGTTGATAATGCAATTGATGTTTGTCTCTTAGAGAACTACAAGATGATCATGCTTCCTAGAAATTAACATGATCCTGAGGTACTCTTTCTATTGACTTTATATCCAGCAAAGTTTACAATCGAGTAACCTATTAAATTAAAATTTGAACATTTTGGATACCATAATCTAAGATTTGGTGTGTCTAAAAGATATCTAAATATTATTTTTAGAGCAACAAGATGTGACTCTTTTGGATCTGATTGAAATCTAGCACAAATGCATACACTAAATATTATGTCAGATCTACTAGCAATTAAATATAATAGAGATCCTATCATACTTCTATAAAGTTCTTGGCAAATATATTTACCATTTTCATCTTTATCCAATTTTATTGATGTACTCATTGGTGTACATACCTTTTCCCATCTTTAATGTTGAACCTCTTTAGCAGTTCTTTTGGGTATTTGATTTGGTGAATGAAAATTCTTTCTTTAATCTACTCTATTTGTAGTCCCAAGAAGAAGTTGAGTTCACCCATCAAGCTCATTTCAAATTCTCCCTGCGTTGTCTTGGAAAATTCTTTGCAAAGATTTTCATTAGTTGCACCAAATACTATGTCATCAAAATACACTTGAACTATAAGAATAGTTTTCGTTGCATGCTTAATGAAGAGAGTAATGTCAACTTTGCTTCTTGAAAAACCTTTCTCATTGAGAAATTTGCTTAACCTTTCATACCAGACTCTGGGAGCCTGTTTTAAACCATAGAGGGCTTTCTTAAGTTTGAACGCATAATTTAGGTTATGAGGATCTTTAAACCTAGTTGGTTGTTCGACATAAACCTCTTCATTAATAAATCCATTAAAGAATGCACTATTTAAATCCATTTAATATAACTTGAAGTTCATGTAAGATGCAAATGCAAGAAGCATTCTAATGGCTTTGATCCTTGCAATAGGGGCATATGACTCTTCAAAATTAATACCTTCCTCCTGACATTACCCTTTTGCTACTAATCTTGCTTTATTTCTTACTAGAATTCTAGATTCATCTAATTTTTTCCTAAAGACCCATTTAGTTCCTATGGTAGATTGATAATTTGGTCTTGAAACAATAGTCCATACATTATTTGTTTTGAATTAGTCTAATTCTTCTTGCATGGGTAAAATCCAGTTTTCATCTTCTAAAGCCTGTTCTATGCAAGTTGGTTCTAATTGAGAAATAAAAGTAAAATTGCCACATATTTGGTGATAAGAAGATCTAGTTCTGACTTTATCATATACATCACCAATTACCTGACTTTCAAGGTGATCATGCATGAACCTCCAATCCTTAGGAAATGTATTGTTGCCTTCATTGTTTTTCTTACTGATGGATGGTCCATCATCTATTTCTTCTTCATCTATCTGTATTTCTCATTGGGGATGTTCTCTTTCTCTATCTTGTATTTTCATTTTCTCCATTGATATTGTTAGTTCTCATATCTCATCATCAAAATTACTTAAATTCCTAGAGGAATTAGTACTTTCATCAAGTTTTACATGAATGGACTCCTCTACAGTATTACTTTTTAGGTCTTAGACTCTAAATGCCTTGCTAACAATGGAATAACCAAGGAAAATACCTTTATCAAATTTGTTTTCAAATTTACCATGGTTTTCTTTACCATTGTTAAGAATAAAGCACTTACAATCAAAAGTATGAAAACATAAAATATTTGTTTTCTTGCCACAGTATAATTCAAATGGAGTTTTGGTGAGTATGGATCTAGCAAAGATTTTGTTAATAATATAACGTGCCGTGTTCATTGCTTTAGCCCGAAAATATTGTATGTGACTGTATTTACCCAACATTGTTCTTGCCATCTCTTGCAAGGATCTATTTTTTCTTTAAGCTACTCCATTTTGTTGGGATATTCTTGGTGTAGAGAAAGTTTGAAGAATTCCATTATTTTCACAGAAATTAGTAAATCTATGATTTTCAAACTCTCCACCATGA
Source organism: Pouteria campechiana (assembly GCA_036873735.1). Taxonomy (NCBI): domain Eukaryota; kingdom Viridiplantae; phylum Streptophyta; class Magnoliopsida; order Ericales; family Sapotaceae; genus Pouteria; species Pouteria campechiana. Next base: position 17,384 of record JAYJMB010045304.1, read on the forward strand.
TCACTCCTTATGGCAACTATATCAGAGCTTTGTTCATTCTGTACATGTTTGGAAAATACCTTAAAGAATGAAAAAGCTTTATCTTTGGATGTTAGAAACATTACCCAGGGAAATCTACTAAAGTTATCTATAATGACATACGTATAATGTTTCCCTCCAAGGCTTCTTATTATTATTGGTCCAACTAAATCCATATGCCGCAATTGAAGGGGTTTGGTGGTATATACTTCTTTATTTGACTTGAATGATTCTTTTACTTGCTTACCTTTCATGTAAGCATCACACAACTTATTATCAAATTTGAGTTTTGGTAAGCCAACAACTAGATCTTTATTATATAATCTTTTAATCAGATTTTTGTTGGTATGTCCTAGCCTTCCATGCAATAACATGGGTTCATTGTCATTTACAACAAGGCATTTGACTTGGATATCATTTAAATCCACCAAATATATATTTTCATGTCTTTTTCTAAGTACTGCAATTGAATCTAAACTATCTAATATTGACTAAGTAGAAGATTCAAATACAACTTTGTAACCATTATCGCAAAATTAACTTACACTTTAAACATTGTATTTTAATCTTTATACTAGTAAAACATTTTAAATTGTAATAGAGAGAGGTTGGCCAATTTTACCAATTCCAACCATGCTACCTTTTCCATTATCTCCAAAGGTGACTATTCCTCTATTTTTAGCTTTTAGTTCTGTGAACAGCTCCCTTTCTCCTGTCATGTGTCTTGAGAAACCACTATCAATGTACCACTTACTATTCTCTATGGCTCTCAAACACACCTGCAGTAATAAAACTAAGTTATAACTTTTGGTATCCATTTAGAAATGGGTCCAAGTGGGTTAGTAGCAGAATATTTTGGCACCAATTATTTTTAAATGCTACTAATATATTTTTGGATCTATAGTTGCTACAAATTTAGCAACTATTTTAGGAATCCAAATCATATTCTGTTTGGGTTCTTGTTTTCTTTTGTAATTTTTCTTTCTTTGTTTTGAGTTTAAATAAGGTAGTAGTTAAGATTCTTCTAAGAGTATGATTTTATGTTTTGATTTGCTCAAGTTCTATATTCATATTTTAATTAGTTTTGAGCAATTATTCTCTAATCTTAATTTGGAGCATTCATTAATTATATTTTGAAGTTCTCTTTTAGTTTCCTTGTGTTTAGCTTTTAATGTATTGAAATTTAAATACAGTTCTTTTAGTAATTCTTCAAGAACAGAAATTTCAGGTTTAGAATTCACCTCATCATTGTGAGTGGCCATAAAGCTTATTCCTATATGATGCTTTTCTTAATCTTTTTCTTTGAAGCTGAGTGAGTTGAAATGAGCTTCATTTTCTTCTTATTCTTTGCTCGAGCTTTCTTGCATCATGTTTTCCAGCATTTCCCATGCAGCCATAGCTTTCTTCTTCTTTCCAAATTATCTGTTATTAGCAATATTATTTTTTTCAAAGTAAGATTTATACTTTTTCTTCTTGTCTCCTTGCTTGTTATCTAGTTCTGGGCAATCAAATTTCATATGCCTAGGCTTACTGTAATTGTAACAAATTGGAATTTTCTTTTTCCTTGCTTTACTTTTGAAGTTCTTGGAATTGTTTCCAAATCTTTTCTTGTTAAGTATGTTTCTGAATCTTCTTGTTGTCATTACCGATAACCATATCCTCATCATCTTCACTGGTTAAGGCTTCATCTAAAGATTCTTCATTTTCTGATTCTACTTATAAAGCTATTATTTTCTTACCTTTGACTTCATCTGGTGCTTTTTGTTTCATCGGGACTTCATGGGTCATGAGTGATCCCATGAGTTCTTCTACTGTCACCTTTGTTAGATCTTTTGCTTCCTATATAGCAGTCACTTTAGGCATCCAGTGTCAAGGTAGAGATCTCAAGATTTTCTTTACTAGCTTAGGTTCTTCATATTTTTATCCTAAGTTCTTTAAGCTATTAGTGATTTTTTTAAATCTTCCAAACATTTAAAAAATGTTTTATGATTCCTTCATTGACAAGGCTTCATATTCCTACACTAGAAGATTTATTTTAGTTTCTTTTACCTAATTTGTACCTTCATGTGCTACCTTAAGTTTATCCTAGATTTTCTTAGCTGAATCACAGGCATAGATCTTTTCGAACTCAATCTTAGCTTAATCATAGGCAGAAATCTTTTCAAACTCAAAAGAAGTTAGTGCATGGTAGCGGTGGTTCTTTGCCTTAGAATCACATTTTACTGCTTGAATATCTTCTAGAGTGTGTTTGTCTTCAGTGCTAGTGACATTCTTTCCATTTTTTACTACAAGCCACAACTAGTAATTTGTGGCAATTAAGAAATTTTGCATTCTCATTTTCCAATACCCATAATTGGTTCCATCAAATAGAGGGGGTCTGGAAGTGGATTGTCCTTTAGCAGATTTATTATGGAACATACTGGCCATTTGAATCTCTTCACAAGTTAATATATTGGTAATCAAAATTTAAATATATTGGTAATCAAAATTTAATGCTGCGAAGCCTGCTCTGATACCACTTGTTGGTCCCTTACACAATGGTAGCTCAAGAGGGGGGGTGAATTGAGCTTTTAAAATTTTTGGCCAAAATAAAATATCAAAGTGCAGAATAAATAAATAGAACAAATTGCACAACATGCAGCACAAGATTTTTATAGTGGTTCAACCCTTCCTAGGTTCCTGCTCCACTAGTTTCCTCTACAGATCTCAGGTTCCAGTAACACCTTGATCAGCCTAATTAAATACATGTTGGTATTCTTTCAAGCTCACTAACCAACTTGCTGGTTTTCCAAGCTAACCAGAAACTTTTACAACTTATTGGTTTTCAAAGCTTACCAATAAATGTTTATACTTTCAGTAAGTTTCCTACTTGTTTATCTCAATACAAAAGCACCAAGTACTTTCCTAGTGTTATCAAATCCTAACTAGAAGCGTATAGATTAATGCCTCTTACTTAGGCAGACTTGTACATAAATTCAAAAACTTTAAATGAATAAGTAAGTAATAAGAATAAGAGATTCAAACTCCTTGATTGAGAAGTAGTTTAGACTTTGAAAGCTCTGGCAGAGTTGTTATCATGAGAGTTGAACTTTGAAGAAGATTTTGAATGCTCAAAACTTTAAGTTTTTGTATTTTTTGTATATCTTTTATATTTCTAAATGCCTCTTTTATAGTTTGAGAATTATTTTTCTGTTGCTGACTATTGTAGACTCTCAAATGTTAAAAAATATTTTTCTTCGACTTACATTTTTTCTGATGTCTGACTTTGCAATAATCTGGTATTGGTTTGCTACTTTGTCACTAACTTTTCTTCACTTAACGTTCACATGAGTGTCGGATGCTTCGAAGTAGCTTCTTCAGATCTTGATGATTCCAAAGCATGTCTAGTTAACTCTAAAGTATATCTTCATAACTCCAAAGCATATCAGGTTAACACTAAAGTATATCTTCATGACTCTGAAGCGTATTGGGCTAACTCCGAAGTGTATCTTCATGACTCTGAAGCATGTATGCTTAACTTTAAAGTATATCTTCATGACTCCGAAGCATGTCTGATTAATTTTGAAGTATGGTTGAAGACTTTGAAGCATGTCTTGTTGACTCTAAAAGTGTCTTAAAGACTCCAAAGTATACTTTATGATTCTTAAGTATATATTCCAAAGTATACCATGATAATTTCAAAGGCTTTTTGTTGACTTTGAAGTATGTCTTGATAACTCCGAAATATACTATGATGACTTTGAAGGCTTTCTTATTGATTCTGAATCATGTCTTAGCTGACTCTGAATTGTGATTTTGTGCTTTGAGGTGATGAACTTTGACTTAGAAGTGTCCTTGAAGAATTTAAGATTTTTTTTTCTTGTTTTGAGTATCTATGTAATTTATAAACTTATTTTTCATGAGCATTTACTTGGTTTCTTCCTTTGATCATCATGAAGATTATTCTCAAGTTGAGTATTGGATAATATTTCTGCAATATGCTAGAGAATAAATTATTAGTACATTAATGTTTCACTCATGTCTTTGCTCATCATCAAAACTTACTTAGTTAAGAATGTTTATCATCAAAATCAAGCTATTTTAGATAGTATGTTCAATACACATGTGCACATATCACCAATAAATAGTGAGTAAAATATCATTTCCAAGAGGACTAATGGTTCAAATTATAATACCTCGCAAGTGCATGATTGTATAGCATTATAGTGTGCGTGAGCATGGGTCGATCCCACAGAGAATGGCAAACTAATTTAATTAAATTAATTTACTAACTAAAACTAACTTTGTAAATATGGATTGTTTGTTTGAACTAATAAAAAAATAAACTAAGCAAATAATCAAAAATCTAAGGATATAAAATAATATAGAATGAATCTCAAGTGGCAAAGGTCTAGGGTTCAGAATTCACACTTAATGACTCCCCTTGCTATTTGATATTGGATTCAATGCATGCTTGGGTTCATTCTTTCTATGATATGATTATTACCATTTGGTGTGCCGGTTTAAATCAAGCACTTTCACTCATTCCAATTGCCTATGGTGTGTAGTATAATTGAGGTGAAAACCCATTACGATCAAGAACTATTAACCAAGTAGAATGGTTATGCGTTAGAGCCTTAATCTTCTACTCTTCTTATTCATGGAAGCTCATGGTTGTGTGTGAGGTATGTGCCTTAACCACGCAGAGACAATCACTAAGGTTTATGAAAATGGTGATCAAGCAATCACACAAATCAAAAGATTGAATAAAACCCATGAATAAAAATATAGAATTTGATTAAATAATCAATAATCCAAATAACAAGGTTTATCAAGAAGGGCTACATCTTTACCCTAGAAAGATAGAATTAGTTCATGAAGAAAATAAAAGATACTCCCTTCATGAAGAACATCATACTGCAATTTTTTGTCCTTAAATCTCCTTTACTCTTTTGAATCTCCTCTTTTTGCTCCTCCAAAAATCCTCTAATTCTCTCCTCAGAAAAAACCTAGTCTCCCTAGTAAAGGACTCCTAAAAACTACTAAAAACAACCCCTAAAATGTGGTGATTATATTCAATAAAATAATATTAAAAAATATTCAATCTGAGTTTTGACCAGCCACTAGCGCCGGTGGCGCCAGCAAGCTGGTCACTTCGTCGGTTGCAGCTTCCACTCCACTTCAGCTCCGATCATTTTGCTGCTTCATTTGCCTTCCATCATTGCTTTGTTGCTCCATAATTGCTTGCTTTCTCTCCTTATATCTAATCTTTTAATAACCTAAACACATAATAAAACCATGTGAGATTGGCATTAAACTACTTAAAAATTATATGGAATTAAGCCTGAAAATACAAAATATAAGTAACTAAAATTCACTGATCAAGGACTAAGTCTACCAAGTACCAAATTACTCTAACTTTGAATTTTGTCTGAAGAATTGAAATATGGCAACAAGATAGAAAGAGAAGAAATCCAAACTAATGGACTTTGGCAATGATGCAAAATCTGGACAAATAAAAGAGACCAATGGTTGGATTAATCCTACTTAACTTCACCTATTTTAAGCAATCAATGTTTATTCCTATGTTGATAACAAATATTTCTTGTTTAATTATCATTCTTTCTCAAGTCATAACTACCTATCCTAGTTAACAAATTTTCTACATCTTTATGAAAATTTTAAACTAACCAAGATCAATTAAAATCAAGAAACTCATAATGTTACATAAGCCTCATGGATATCTCTATCATCATGAAAAATTTATAGTGATTAATCATGGTCTAATTTGATTATCGCTTCTCAACCTCATCACAAATCATATTGAAAGGGCTGACATTCTTTCACAAGTATTAAAATTGGATTAAACACTCAACATAGATGATGAATAAGCAAAGAATTACATTAAACAGGATAAAACCAAACAATCATAATCTGGCTACATCATACTCCTAGAACAAAATATTTAACTCATAATGTAATCAAAGGAAACTATACACATTGTCTTAAACATGTCTAAGAAATGAAAATAACTAGAAAATAAAATCTTCTCTAAGTAGCACTCTCTGTTCTTGCTCTCTTGTCAACTTCCCTTTTTGGCAAAAAAATCTTCTTTCTTTCTCATCCTTTTTATACCCCATCATTAGGGTTAAGCCCTTTTGCATAAGTCAAACATCCATTCTACAAAATCCAGAGAAATGTTGCAATTTTGAATGTCGCAACATTCAAATTGGATGTTGCGGCATTTGATTGTTGTGTGCCAACTATCATTGAAGAACCCATTTGAATGTCACAAAATTTAAATTGGATGGCATGACATTCATCTGCCATTTGCCCTTCAAAACATGAAAACTCCCTTTGAATGCCGCAATAACCAAATCAGATGCTGCGGTGCTCACTTTCTTCCCTCTTCATGCTAAATGTCGCAAAACTCAAATTTAATGTCATGACATTTAAATGTTGTCCACTAGCCATAACTTTAGTTTTTCAACCATAACTTTCACATATGATCTTGGAATAACTTAATTCATGATGCATTGGAAATATAATTTCAAGGGATACAACTTTCATGTTGACCAGAGTTTCCAAATCATCTGCTATCCATGCCAAAATTAGACTACAAGTGACACCATGTTTTGCACATCTAAACTAAACTGAAGTCTTAGATAGTTCTTGTTTTTTATCTTGCACATCTAGAGCTAAAGTCTTAGATAGTTCTTGATCTCCAAATTCTGTAATTGTTGATTTTTTGGACAAATAACGTGAAGATATAAAACTTATATGTTGAACACTTTGCTAAATCTATCTCCAGATATACAAAAAATTGCGTCATAGTGACACTAACACTTAGCTCTACAAGCATATTTTCTATACAATGTTTCAAATGTTGTAGCATCCAATTTTAATGTCGCAACATTCAAGGGTTGTCCACCTTGTTAAGCGTTTGGACAACTTAAAATATATCTTCCTTCTTCATACATATGATCTTTCCCTTCAACTTCATTAAAATGTTCCTTGTGTTTTTATGCCTAAAATACAAATTAACTCCATTAAGTGAAATATTTAATCAAATGTTATTAAAAGCCAATAAAATAAAGTCAATTGAAGATCCAAAACATATAAATTTTGGTATTAAAGCATGGTAAATTATGAACTTATCAAATACTTCCAAACTTATTTTTCGATCATCCTCGAGCAAAATAGTAATCATGTCTTATAAGGCTTTCAAGATAATTTCTCTTAAACAATCAAGAACATGCTAGACAAATTACACATGTATACATAACTCAAAAATCATTCAAAACACTTGCCAAGTAATCTCATGAATCTCATTCTTCATCAGTCTCTTCATGAATTATAATTGTGTGTATGTGCTTTGTCAATCTCATACTACATGCATGCTTTTCAATTAACAACAATCAGTTCAGCAATTCTAACGATCTCTATAAAACATTCCATAGCCTTGCTTTTCATAATCCCTCTCTACTAATGTAGAAAAATTTATCCACTTGAATTAATAGGTCTTTGTTAAGCTTGTAATGGGGCCTTGGGTTTGGCTAACAAAAGAAAAGGAATAAGTATTCACCAAGTAAGAGATCATAAATGAATTTTTACATGAAAGTTTACTCTCTTTACTTTTCATTTGCTCTTTTCTTTTTTTTTTTTATGGGCTATATTACTATCACACTGTGAAACTTATTTTCTTTTGAGTTCATTAGGATGTAATCCCCCCAATTGAAGGATGAATCCTTATCTATTCTTTCCTTTTTTGGCCCTTTTTTCTTTATTTTGGCATTCTTCTTTTTAACACCCTCAAATTTATCTTCTTTTTCTATCACATACTTCTCTAACAACCATGTTTATCAAATATGTCTCTTAATGGGTTAAACATGGTTTTTCATACTCAAAGGGTTTGGATGACAAAGCTTAAGATGGAAAAGTCAGTGGTGTTCTTTCATATGCTTTGCATATTTCGTTAGTTTCATTGAAGCTCAATGGGGACACTAGTGATAATGAAAAAGGTTAGCTTGAAAGGCTCTGACTGATCAAAGAATGCCTAAATTAGTTTCAAGTAAATATGTTATCTTAAAATTTGCCTTAAGGGATAATCAAACAAGTTCTAAGATGCTCATGTCAATGAAAATATGTCACTAAATTCTCAACATTATCAACTAGTACACATACACATCACATGATCATAACTCAATAAAAATTTCATCATTCATGAAGAAGAAAGGCTTATCACAAGAATCATTTAATCACAAGGTAGTGCCTATAATTCCTTCTAAATCATGTGCAATGGCAATAAAAAAATAAGCATAATTTATTGATGATCAAGAGAGAATCCATTTTAGTTTCAATATTTTAGTACAATTGCTCTTGGAGTTTCTAAGCTAAGACATCAAAAAGTGAAACTCATTGAAAATAATATACCTAAATTTGAAAAAATTTGCTCAAGACTAGATGAAAATCCCCAAATCCCCAAAATCCTCAATGTTAAACAAAATGCATAAGGGGGAACAAAACTTCCTTATAGGGATGCGATCTCCTCTGATGGTGGATGGAGGTTGCTTGGATGATGGAAAGAGACCTTTACTGGGATCAAGAAAGGATCATCTGCAATCAAGAAAACCAAAAAGAACTTAAGAAAATAGATAAAATGAAACAAAACAAAAAGAATTAAAAATCTTAAGAGAGAAGGGATGAGAAGTAGTTCTAATTTATAGTATTTTGCTTGACGTTTCACAACTATCCATTTATTTAAAATTTCTCCCTTGCTTTGTCACTTTTGATTCTAACATTATGCATACAAAAGGCAAAGCTACTTCCCTTGATATCTTCTATTGTCCAATCGAATGCACACTTCCACTCTCATAGTATCTAGAGAAGCATTTCTTCCTTCACACCTATAAGAGAAGAAGAATTAATTATTGAAAGGGTAGAAACTCCATAAGCATATTTCAAATGAGTGGGCAAGGATTTGGGTTCAAAAATTAGAGGTTCTTCAATGGATGGACTAGTCTTTTTAGTGATTTGCCCCAATTCCTCAAATCTTAATGCCTTTTGTCTTGGGTTGGCCTCAATGAACTTTTCACACTCCTCTATCTCATCATTCTCAATTCACTAATATTCATTTGAGCTAGACATGCTTCGAGTGGATCTTTTTAAACTTTTTCTTATTAGTTTATTGCTTAAGCAATTTGCCTTGGCATAATGGACTATTGAGGAGGCATTGGTTGAACTTCCTGTTGAGGAGGCAGTGGTTGAATGTCAGGAATAACTTCAACTTGTTCTTAATCTTTTGGCTTAGCATTCTTACCAGTTGATGGAACCTCTAATTCTTTCTGACTACTCAAGGAGATCACCTTGAATTATTCTCCTAGTTTGACTTTTGTGTTGCTAGGCAGATTACCTTACGGGCTATTGAACATATTGGCCAACTGAGTAGTTCAAATTTCTAGATTCCAAATCTGCATAGGTTGATTATGTATCAAAGTAGGTTGATTCTGAAAATTGTCTCTTACCTCTGCCATGAATTTGTCTATCTTTGCCATGGAATTTTCTATTATGGCTATGAAATTGTCTACCTTGGCTAAGAACTTATTTGTTGTATTGGCAAACTGAGCTAAAGCAAACTCTAAATCTATCTTATTTCTAAATAGATTTTCAACTTCACATTCTTTACTGGGATGGTTGCCTTGATAAAAATCACATATATTTTGAGGAATCTGAATTGCATTTACCCCTAATTGATAGAATTTTTCTTTATTGGCCATGTAATTTGAGAGCTTGTGTGTAGTGTTGGCTAACTGAAGTAAAGCAACTTCAAATTTTATGGTCTTTTCCTATAGTTGAAATCCTTGTTGATATTGCATAAATGGATTTTTGACTTGACATTCTTCACTAAGATGGTTTTCTTGACAAAAATACACAAAAATTGAGGAACCTGAATAGCATTTCCACCTAATTAACAGAATGTTTCTATATTGGCCATGTAATTTGAGAGCTTGTTCGTAGTGATGGCCAACTTAAGTAATGCAGCTTCCAAATCTGTGGTCCCCTGCTCCTGTTGAAACAATTGTTGAGGTTGCCCCATGTTCTGATTATTTCTCCATAAAAGGTTGGGGTGATTGCACCATCCTTGATTGTATGTGTTGGAGTATGAGTTATTCTATGGCCTTTTGAAGTTTTCAATGTGTTCAAGTATGGTTGTCAGGATGCCCAACACAAATCCCATGAAAAAGGCACAAAAATTACAATGAAAAACAAAAACAAAAAAAAATTCAAAGCAAAACTAGAGTTATTTATTTTGATATTGGCACAATGTTAGTCCCTAGCAGTAGTGCCAAAAAATGGTTGCGGATTTTCAAATGCAATTTCATGTATTGCCAACAAGTAATAAAGTGTGAATAAGATATCATTTTCATGAGAACTAAGTTTACCAAGTACCAAAGTACAATAACTCTGAATTTTGTTTGACAAATTGAAATATCATAACAAGCTCGAAAGAGAAGAAATCTCATAATAAGCCTCATGGATATCTCTATCATCATGACAATTTTATGGTGATTAATCATGATCTAATTCAATTATTGCTTCTCAACCTCAAATTGAATCACAAATCATGTTGAAACGACCAACATTCTTTCACAAGAATTACCATCAAAATACTCAACATATATGATTAACAAGTAAAGAATTGGATTGAACAAGATGAAACCAAATAATCATAATCCAACTACATCGTACTCCTAGAACAAAGTGTTTAGCTCATAATATAATCAAAGGAAATCGTACATATTATCTTAAACATGACTAAGAAATGAAAATAACTAAAAAACAATAAGAAAAGATCAAGGAGAAATCTTCTCTAAGTAGCATTCTCTTCTCTTTCTCTCTTATTAGCTTCCCTTTCTACCAAATCTCCTATTTGCCTCAAAAAATCATCTTTCTCTTTTCTAGCCACATTCTCCCCTTGCCAAAGGACCTTCAGGACATGTTTCTCATCCTTTTTATACCCCATCATTAGGTTTAAGCCCTTTTGCATAATTCAAATATCCATTCTGCAAAAACTAGAGAAGTACTATGAATTCGAATGTCGTAACATTCAAATTGGATATCTCGGCATCTAATTGTTGTGTGCCAACTGCCACTGAAGGACCCATTTGAATGTCGCAACATTCAAATTGGATGCCATGTCATTCATCTAGTGTTTGCCCTTCAAAATATGAAAATCCCATTTGAATGCCATGGCATCCAAATTAGATGCTGTGGTGCTCACTTTCTACCCTCTTCATGCTAAATGTTGCAGCACTTAAATTTAATGCCATGAAATTTAAATGTTGTCCACCAGACACAACTTTAGTGTTTCAAACATAAATTTCTCATATGATCTTGGAATAACTTAATTCATGATACATTGTAAATATATTTTCAAGGGACATAACTTTCATGTTGACCATACTTTCATGTTGGTTCCAAAATCATCCACTATCCATGCCAAAATCGAACCATAAGTGACACCATTTTCTACACATCTAAAGCTGGACTAAAGTCTGAGATAGTTATAGTCTTTTATCCATAACTTTCATTTTTGATCTCCAAATCCTATGATTCTTGATTTTTTTAGCAGATAACTTAAAGAGATAAAACTCATATGTTGAACACTTTTGCTGCATCTTTCTCTAGATATACCAAAAATGGCTTCAAAGTGACTCCAACACTCAGCTCTGCATGCAGATTTTCTTTAGAATGTTTTAGATGCCACAACATCAATTTTAATGTTGTGGCATTCAAAGGTTTTCCACTGCATTATGCTTTTGAACAATTTAAAATATAGCTTCCATCTTAAGCCATATGATCTTTCCCTTCAACTCCGTTAAAATACTCCTTTTTGACATGTTTTGATGCTTGAAACACAAATTAACTCCATTAAGTGCAATATTTAATCAAATATGATTAAAAGCCAATAGAATCATGTCAATTGAAGATCCAAAACATATGAATTTAGGTTTGAAAATATAAGAAACTATGATCCTTTAATAGGGTTAGTAGGAACTAATAAGGCCTTTCATATCAAAGCTCTAAGAGCTTGTTTCAATTCATATAGGGCTTTTTGCAAGTAATGATGAACACTAGGCATTGCAATATGCATTTCATTTTCCTGAACAAACCATTGAATAAAGCTCATTTAACATTCAATAAATATTTTAAGGTTTTCATATGAATGTTAGGAGTGACCTTGTTTTTGTACAATTGGCATTGATGTATCTCTCTGACATTTGCAAAAACCATAGTTTTTGATAAACAATCAAATCCATCTACTACTTTGTGATTTCTCATCTAGTTTTAAATGATGATTAGTATGATGTATATGTATTTGTATATTTCTAATCCAAAAGTCATCATTTATGCAAGAAGGTGCAATGTGAGAGATAAGGGCATAGAGACCTTAAATATGGAACGTAAAAAGCATAAGGAGGTTTGAGCATTTTCTTCTTCATCTGGTACCAAGAAGCCATTTTTCTCTTAATGGGGCTTGGTAATTTATATTTTGTTCATCTTCTATCTTCATTTCATATCTCCTTGATTAGAATGAAGCAGCTGCTCCTTGGGAGAGAAGAATGTCCTTTTTGATAGTTTCCTCTTTTGATTTATGGTTGTTTGAGGAAGACTGCTCACTTTCTCCTTTTGACAATGACTTCATCTTCATTTTCTTAAAACCCATTCCCCTTTTTCATTGACTTCTTCTTCATTTTCTTCAAACCCATTCTCATTTTTCATTTTCTCCTCTTTTCTTCTTTTCTATTATTTTTCTTCCTTTTACTATCTCCCTTTTTTGCCTTTTTCATTACATGCCCACCTTCAACCTTGGGACTATTTTCTACATTCCCAACTTTATTTCCTCTACAATCTCCTTGAGTAATTTTAATTTGTTCATTTTTTTATTGAGATTTCTCCTCTTCAACTTATAAGGATTTTTTAGTATTTCCATCTCCCAAAATTTCTTTATTTTTCTGTTCTTCTTTTTATTTTGCAGATATGTCCTCTTGAACTAGTGCTTCCATAATTTCTACCTCTTTTTGCTGCTCTTTCTTATCTTCTTCTTTTACTCTTTCTTCTCCTGCACTCATGTGTTAGGATGATTGTATGATTTTGATGACATCAAAACTTGCAAAAGACTTTATTTATGCTAATAATGCTTGAAAGGCAAAAATATATGCTTGGATTGTAAGTGCTTTATTGGGATATCATTTATGGAAGCATATACATCTTGATCCATATTATATTCAACTTTATTATCATTCTATAATGCTTTGGATCATATGCTAATGTGCTTCAAAGAGTATATTCATGCTTTATAACTTGTGCACATCTCATTTGGATAATTATATTATGATCAAATTAATAATAGAAAAAGTGCAGAAATTTCTAAGTGCAAGAACGATACTACAATGATTTTGCTACATGATGGGCCAAAAATACTTGATGGCTCAGGTTTTAAATAACCTCGCAAGTGCACGGTCGATGTGTAGTCTAGTGTGCTTATGCAAGGGT